>JAVHLS010000084.1:0-109485 GCA_032356905.1 Salix exigua
TCTCTTTAAGGTTGCTTTCTGGTTTTCTTTATATATATACATTCCTATGAAACAAAAAGGTAATGTGATATATCTGCCAAATTTTTTCAATTTGTAAACAACCTTATGGAGCAAACTGGCCACTGGTTATATTGGTGATTTCTGTAGCTCTTAGCAACACAGATGGTTGGAATTCTGCCTACCAAGAATTCTTCGCGGACAAGCAAGTCGTTCTTGCGAGGTCTGTAAACCTGCTAAGATGATAACGCAGAATTTCCTAGAAACTCTTAGATATTGCCATTGAATTTGCATATGATCACAGGTTTTCTAATCTAGTTTTTTTACAGGCTTTGCACTGGTATTTCTTATTAAGCTCAATTGGTTGTTACAGATTCTGGGTAGCTCTTGGTGCATTTCCAGGGCCATGATGGCTTGAATTTTCAATTATGGACGTAAGGAGACATGGGTGAAGAGTTGTTTTGGGATCGGTTAATTTCCATAGATGAGTGGAAGGTTAGGATTCTTCTACCAATAATACCTACATGATAGCCAGGTTAGGCTTCCTGGTTGCTGCTTCAATTGCAGCCTTTACAGTTAAACAGCTTAATGTAAAAGCTACAAAGTCATCAGACTCTTTAGCTAAGCCTTCAGGTAACAAAATCTACAAGCTACATTCATGACTACATATTTTATCAGATGCAGTGAGAGCATCCTATGTATGCAATATAAGTCGTATAGTTTATGCAGATCACAAACTTTCTTACAAGTCTTGTTTTCTGTGCTGTTATGCCTATGTGTTTCTTGCCATTTTCTGGTTACTCTGGTCGAAATTGAAACTCAGAAAATGGTGAAGCAAGCTTTGAGCAACATCAAGTCAAAGAAGATGACAAACAGCATTTTACATATTCTGATGACAGCTTCAAAGAGAAAGATGTAAGTATATACAGTATACACAAACTTAAATCAATTTTGTATCTCAATCACGGCCACATATGTGAGGTACTGTTTTCATTATTTATTTTGAATTAATGTGAAATATAAACTGCAGGTGGAAGAAGAAGAAGAAGAAGAAGAAGTCAAATTGATTAGTAGCATTTTTGACTGGGCTCAAGGTACTGCACAGAGTATGGAAGACGAAGATATTTTACCTGAATTTGATGATCTTTTGTCTGGGGAAATGGATTGTCCATTACATGGAGAAAAGTTTGACAAGGCAGAGAAAGACAAGATTTATGAAACTGAGATGGAAAACAATGTGAGTGAACTGAAATGCTTGCGGAACCTAGTAAAAGAATTGGAGGAGAGAGAGGTGAAGCTTGAAGGTGAGTTGCTCGAGTACTATGCGCTGAAGGAGCAGGAACCGGTCATTGTCGAATTACAAAGGCAGCTCAAAATTAAGACAGTTGAGATTGACATGCTTAATATTACCATCAACTCCCTGCAAGCTGAGAGGAAGAAGCTTCAAGAAGAGATTTTGCTGGGAGCTTCTGCCAAGGAGGAATTGGAACTGTCAAGGAACAAGATAAAGGAGCTGCAAAGGCATATTCAGCTTAGTGCTAACAAGACAAAGGGCCAGTTATTATTGCTCAAAAAACAAGTTTCTGGTCTTCAGTCGAAAGAACAAGAAGCCATGAAAAAAGACGCAGACGCTGAAAAGAGGCTGAAAGCTGCAAAAGAGTTGGAGGTCGAAGTTGTGGAACTTAAGAGGAAGAACAAAGAGCTTCAGCATGAAAAGAGAGAGTTGACTATTAAGCTGGGTGCTGCTGAAGCTAAAGTAGCGTCCCTCTCCAATATGACAGAGGTAAGAAACATGGTTTTCGCCCAAGATGTTAGGCACATTCCTGAGGTTTCTTTCTTCTTTTTTCCTCAGCCTATTCAGATGGTGGATGTGGCATATTATTTAAATTCAGATTGCTGCTCTATCATTTATTATGAGAGATATGCTGTCATCCATGCAACATGTTTCCTTTCAAGGATGAGTTCAGCTGGTGCAAAATTACTTTGGACAATTGAGGAGCAATCAGACATGCTTGCCTTTGTAGTTTTTGCACCTATTTCTATAGTAGCTGCCACACAGTGAAGTATACCTAATTTCAGCAAGATTGAGATGCTAGATAGGACCAAGTATTTATAGATATCTAATAAATTCTTAATTATAATATATTTCAAAGTAATAAGCAGGCAGGATTGGTTAAATTTGTGTTTTGTATCACAACGTGTCATATGCGTTTGTGTATGTGATCATTTAATTTGTACCTGTTGTGCTTTGTCTATTGGTGTTGCAGACAGAAATAGTTGCCAAGGTAAGAAAGGAGGTCAACGATTTAAGGCACACAAAAGAAGACCTATTAAAACAAGTGGAAGGACTTCAAATGAACAGGTTTAGTGAAGTTGAAGAGCTAGTGTATCTTCGTTGGGTCAATGCATGCTTGAGGTATGAGCTCCGGAACTACCAAACACCTTCAGGAAAAGTTTCAGCTCGTGATCTCAATAAAAGTCTGAGCCCCAAGTCCCAGGAGAGGGCTAAACAACTATTGTTAGAATATGCTGGGTCAGAACGAGGACAAGGAGACACAGATCTTGAAAGCAGCTATTCTCACCTATCTTCTCCTGGAAGTGAGGACTTTGACAATACTTCCATCGACACTTCCTTTAGCAGATACAGTTTCAGTAAGAAACATGGTTTAATTCAAAAACTGAAGAAATGGGGCAGAAGCAAAGATGATCCAAGTGCCTTTTCACCGCCATCCAGATCCTTCTCAGGAGGATCTCCAAGCAGGACTAGCATAAGCCACCGACCAAGGGGTCCATTGGAGACCTTGATGCTAATGAATGCGAGTGATACTGTAGCCATCACTTCGTTTGGGAAGATGGAGCAGGATGACTCTCCTGGCGACTCCCTAAATTCTGTCGCTTCATCTTTCCAACTAATGTCTAAATCAGTGGGAGGAGTTTTAGATGAGAAGTTTCCTGGCTATAAAGATAGACACAAGTTGGCGTTAGAAAGGGAGAAGCATGTTAAGGAAAAGGCAGAACAAGCGAGAGCAATAAGGTTTGGTGGCAGTTCAAATTTTGATTTTGGAACAAAGGGGAAGAGAGATAAACCTATAACTTTGCCAGCAGAACTTTCCCAAATAAATGAGAAACCAGTTGCCTCTGGTGGGTCAAATGACCAATCTAATGATGGCAAGGATGTTGAATCTCAGAAAATAAGCAAGATGAAACTTGCCCACATTGAGAAGAGGCCTCCTAGGGTGCCTCGGCCTCCTCCAAAACCATCAGCAGGGGTTCCAGTTGCTACAAATTTCAATCCTTCAGGCAGAGCGCCTGCTCCTCCTCCTCCTCCTCCACCTCCTCCTACCGGAAGCTTGCCAAAAGGAGCAGGAAGTGGTGATAAAGTTCACCAGGCTTCAGAACTAGTTGAATTTTATCAGACTTTGATGAAACGTGAGGCAAAGAAGGATACATCTTTGATTTTTTCAACATCTAATGTACCAGATGCTCGCAGCAACATGATTGGGGAAATCGAGAAGAGATCATCCTTCCTGTTGGCTGTGCGATAAATGTTTTCCCTTACTTTCATATACCTTCTTATTTTGCTCATAAAATAGTTTCACTGCTCTGATCGATAATGTAGAATTGCATGTGCCGGATCCAGGTGAGAGCTGATGTTGAAACTCAAGGTGATTTCATCCAGTCATTGGCAACTGAAGTTCGAGCAGCTTCCTTCTGCAACATAGATGACTCGGTGGCCTTTGTAAACTGGCTCGATGAGGAATTATCTTTCTTGGTATGTCCTTACTTCGTAATAGCAAAGATTTGGTTGTTATATATTAGAGCTAATGACTACATAAGATAAAAAAGGGACGAGGGATCTCATTTAGTTCAAGAGCAAAGATATTTTCAGGAAATATGGAAAATGTATGTATGCCAAAATCAGATCACCATGCCAACTCCATCATATAGCTTTCAATATTATTGCCCCACTTAGAATTGTACTCTAGCCGATAACTTGATTTCCAGCAAATCTATGAATTTTATGTTTCCTTGAGTGCTTCAACTAGCACAGTAGAAGCATAGAGAGAAACCTCACCTGACATATAATTTCAAACGCAACTTCTCCTTGTCTGCAAGGTTATTCTCTTAGACTCTGAACATGTCATTTTTTTATTTCATTAGGTTGATGAACTAGCAGTTCTCAAGCACTTTGACTGGCCTGAAAGTAAAGCTGATGCATTGAGAGAAGCAGCTTTTGAGTACCAGGATCTCATGAAATTGGAGAAGCAAGTAATCACTTTTGTTGATGATCCCAACCTCCCATGTGAAGCTGCTTTAAAAAGGATGTACAAATTGCTCGAAAAGTATGTACAATCTTCTTCCTATACTGGTTAATTGAATAGATTATAACACTCCGGGGAGAAGTGAAACTTACTACTTACAACTATATTTTGTGCATGGAGTTTCGAGATATTGATTCTAAATGTAATCTCCTAGGAATTCTAGTGGTGGCCTTAAACCTTCTAACACGATGAACTGTCAAGAGATAGTTTATTATTTCGAATTGCTTGATTTTCTGTCTTCTTTTTTCTTATACTTTTTGCCAGAGTGGAAAACAGTGTATATGCTCTATTACGTACAAGGGACATGGCTGTTTCACGATACAAGGAGTTGGGGATCCCAACTAATTGGTTATTAGATTCAGGAGTTGTTGGCAAGGTATGCTGATTAAGAAGACATAATTTTCATTCATATATGGAATTAGTTCTAAAACCTTTGCTTGGATTTCCATCTTTGGCTCATTGAATCTACCATTTTATCACTAATTTCATATATAACCAGTTATAGCATATTTATCAGCGGATACATATGATGAACAAGGTCATGATAAATTCTTCTAAGCCTATGATTCGGCAAGATGCATTTACCCCACATTTTATCTTGTTAAAAAATGACCTTGAAGACAGCTTTATCTTTTTAGTAACGGATACAAAATTTAGTCATGATACAAGAATAATTCATGTTTGCATGAGGTATCCAAAAAAATGCAGATCATTTAAGGGAAAAACTTCCATTATTTCAATAATAAAAGTGGTCGTATAACATCTCTCTCATTGCAGATCAAGCTCTCATCAGTACAGTTGGCAAGAAAGTACATGAAGCGTGTTGCATCAGAACTTGATGCAATGAGCGGACCTGAGAAAGAACCAAACAGAGAGTTTCTGGTACTGCAAGGGGTTCGTTTCGCTTTTCGTGTTCATCAGGTATATTTTATCTCCATGATGTTAAATTTGAACATTCAAGTGTAAATCATCAAGATGGTGATAAGATGGACACTTTATGGTACTGCCAGGGTAGTTGCAAACTCTCTCTGGTGCTATATTTCCAAAGAATCTAATTACAAGCTAACCTTATAACTTTGAAACAAGTTTTCAATTTGCAAATTTGTCTCTTGATGTGGACCTATTTCCAGTTTACTGGAGGCTTCGATGCAGAGAGCATGAAAGCTTTTGAAGAACTGAGGAGCCGTGTAAGTTCACAAATGGGAGAGGAGAACAACACGGAAGGATCATAATTTTTCCCTTAGCCTCTCTGCTGTATATTGCGTCCTCACATTTCGTGTTTCATAGAACATCATATAGATTGGATGTTGTAGATATAATCAGTTTGAGCCAGCAAAGGGAATGTAAATTTATACATATATATTTTTTCTTTTTATTAAAGATCAACTTAAATCTTGGGCAGACAAAAATGAAAGCAAAACATAACTGGCAGCATTGAAGTCCCACTATCGCATTGTGATTACGAGACTTCTGTCAAACGAACTTTGCACGTCCCGCCAAATCATAATTTATGACTTCCCGCTACCTAAGCATTGATTAGAACAAAAATGAATCTTCTTAGACCTTAAAGGCTTTTAACTTTTGTTCAAGGCGCCAATCAAATTTGCTAACTACAATCTCAGAACTAATATAAATTCAATTTACAAAACTAAGTTCAGATTATTATCACTCATTATCTTGCAGAGTTAAAATGATGGTTAATCAAAGATGGGATTTTTTAAAAAAAAACACATTAAAGAGACCAATCTTTCCCAGGAGTTCATTTTCGGTATCCTCTTTACAGTGACTTGAAAGCCAGAATAACCTACTATTTGTGTCAGTCCATGAAGCTACTCGCTTCTCCCTTGGAATGATTTTCCCAGGCATGTGCATATCTTTTTTTCCAACCAAGTCTTAAAAGAACTGCCATTGTAGAAAACACCTACTGAACTATGATATAAGATTTCAGGGAGACCTTCCAAGCTACGATATGGCAAAAAGGGCAGTTTTTTTCCAGCCATCTTAACTACAATTGCAAAATGTTTTGAACTATACGACTAGAACAAATTTGGAAAGTTTCAGAAATACGATAAAGATAATTGGATAATTGCAAAATGCTCCATCTTGGAGGGAACAACCCCAATAAAGTAGTCAGAATTTACAGAAGTTGGAATGTTAGGGTCCATTACAAGATAGCTGCCAAACATAGATGGTTCAGAAAAGGCAGAAGATCCTTGCTGCAGTATAATACACAAGGGGAGGGAGGAGGAGGTTAGAAATTCAGTTAACCTCGCTTTACTGGCTGCTCCTATCATCCGCAGGGTTTCACCAGAGCCGACTCCTAAATGTCATTCATCTACTGACTACTTCGATTCAATCTCATTACATTCCATTCTCATGAGTAGGCATCACAAGGCCATAAGTCCATCACAATGTCCTTCCCTTATCAATAATTTGTCTCTTAAGTTTAAGACCTCTAGCCCGTGACAAACACTGTAAATGTAAACATAACTGATTGAGTACAACAAAAAAGACACAAACAAAATGCATCATTTCTTAGGCTTGATAACAAGAATTAATTGAAAGAAGAACCTGGGCAGCGAAAACTGCAGAAGTGGTCTTTCCAAAGCCATCTTTGCCCAAAAAAGTGAGCAACTTAGTTGAAGAATTCTGATTATCATCATTCAAAGAAGCAGCAGTTATGGAAAGGGTGTAGCTGGTGTTCTTCTAAGCAGCTTGATTTTACCACTACGTTTAAAAAGAGAGAAACCAGAATCTGGGTTTGCGAGAGAGGAAGAAAAGGAAGTCATCTTTTGCAAATCCTGTTTAAGTTTCAGTGGGTCGATAGAGAAGGTGTTGTTGAAGATGGAGGAGCTGGCCTCTTCGCCCGGTGGTTAACTAGTTAATCGAGTGATCAATTGGTTCCCTGACCAATCAATTTAAATACATACATATACATATACATATATAAACTTGACATGCCAATACATGGAGACAGCTAATTAAGGTGATGACTTCTTGAGTCCTGTCATTGAATCTATCCACATAGATGTATCCTACATCGGTCACATGACCTCAAAAACCTCACTTGTTAGGCTGTCTGGTTATTATTATACTCAGCATATATGAAGTTTAAAAAGAAACGGTAAAGTGGTATGTATATAATTTTATAATATAAAGCCACCTTTTCATATTGTGATTCTTTTCTTTCCCCTTAAAATCGGGTTGATTTTTGACCAAATTGAGTCGATTAGTCAAACTTCAATGAACTTGAATAAGTTCTGGCAACCAGTTTATACCGCTGATTCACAAGTTCAATAATATTGCATCTATATATTTTTATTTTATTTTAAAAAATAGAGTTGTTTACAAATATAAATAGTGGTTATTTTTTAAAGTGTTTTTACTTATAAATGCATTAAAAAAATAACAAAAAATAATTTTAAAAAAGAAGTGTTGGGGGTATATTTCTGTAGAAGGGGGAACATTGGACTATTAGGGCTCTCATGACGTGTTAAAGAGGGCTACAAATGGTAAAAGAAATGGGAAGGGATCACTGCTATATTAGACACTGGGACAACGTTAAAAAGCAATCATTCCTGTCTTAGCATTCCAATCAATAAAATTGTCCAGACCATTCCTGCTACATTAAGATTAAAAAAGTCCTCATCGGATGCTTTATTATTTGTGAGACAATAATGAAGCAGGATTTGTCCCCTCACCAACTCAATTGTGGTTTTCAGTTAGTTTATTGTAGGAATTTTCTTAATAGTTTTCTATAGGAATAATTTTTTTATATATAGTTTATTGTAGTAAATTTAAACTATCAAATAATAATTTATATTATTTTTTTAAAATAAAAACCAAATTAGACTTTAAAATAGAGCAAGTCCACACATTACAGGCACAGTGACCACAGGAGAGTAAAAAAGAAAAGTGTAGCCCAATGCAGGGCGTGCGTGCATTTCATGATCTTATCGTCGTTTAAACTTGGCTGTTTTGTCCATCTCAGGCGAAGGTTTTTGGCAAGACGTGACCACCGTATCACTCCCTCAAGCCTCCATAAATCCATCGCTTCTCCTTCTGCTTTTTCGACCCCCGGTCCTCAGTTGACCGGAAACAATAGGACCTTTGGGCAGATATTGTTTCCGGTCAACTGAGGGCCGGGGGTCGAGTCTGAAATTCCCTTTTAATTCAATTCACCAAGCGCCGTTCAATTCCATAGGACCTTTGGCCAGGAGTAGAGGCAGGGGCTACCGTCCGGCCCTGAATCTTTTTCTCTGCTTACCCTTGAGTGTAATATACAACTTTTTAATTGCGTGAAATTTTATTTTGAACTCTTAGGTTGATATCATAGAAAATATATAAATATATTTGGTATGCCATTCATATGCTAGTGTATATATATGTAATTGGATGCCTCTGAATGGCATCCTTGGCAGCCCGAAATGAAAAACCCTGCCAGGGACCGGATCTAGGTGGCCGTGGCATCGTAGAGCATCACACCTGAGTTTATAAACTTGATGGCACATCATTGTCAACTTTAAAATTAGTTTATAAACTTAATAGTGTTCATCTCATCTTTTTTATTCTAGCCATGAAGTTATTTATAATTTTTTTTATGATGATTTGGATTTCATAAAGCATTAAACTGGCGAATTTTCACACACTTGTTTGGCAACTCGATCGTGACACGAACAGAAACAGGGATAATTAAAGAAGCCAGTTCCAAATAGTATTGTGGACCTTTTTATACATGCGACGACCGACATGGGCTATGAGTACACGTACCATATTTCATGGAAATGGTTGTGTGAAAATAAAAATGGCCGCGGATAGCTAGCTAGCTAGAGTTGTTGCATGATCTCGTTGGGGATGATGATGGCTTTTTAATATTTCTCAGTGCCATAAATGTCCGTAAATGCACGAATTAGGTTTGTTTATGGGTCTGCTGGGAGTGTTTGACACACTGATTAATTAAAATCATTATCTCGTCTCATGCTTATTGGATAAGAAATCAAATTTGATAATCCCATTTCTTCGATCTTTCTTGCTCCAACTAAACTAAGAGGCCAGCATAATCGAGAAAAATCTACCACTCGGATATATTGAAAAAACAAATGAGAAAGGGAAGGCAGACCCATAATTTGTATATTTTATATATATGTGCATTCAATTTCTCGGACTGATCTAGAATATGATCGTTATGGCTATCATCTTGATCAATCGTCACTTTATTGTCTGATTTCAATTTTTTAAGTTATGGATAGCAGAGATGATGAAACAACATCATGTATATATTTGTAACATGATATGATCAGTCTTTTTTCTACATAAATATCAGAGACGCTGCTTCGTGTATCTGTATCCTACGATATAATCTACATAAATACACACACGTGTGTGTGAATAAAAGATACATGTAGTACAGACGATACGTGTGCACAATCAAGAGAATAATTAAATCATGGCCATGTAAACTTAAATATTCAAGTTTCTAGATGAATGTTATGTGTGGGCAGCTTATTTCTATCTTTTGATGCTCTAGGGTTAGTGCACCATCAACTTCGTGCTTAACAGACAAAACCCTGTGGGTTAACTATCTGTTATATGAAGTGATATCATTTTCAGTTTGTGCCTCTACTTTATGTCCATTTCAATGTAGACATGGTTTTGATCATGATTTGATTTCCCTCTAGCTAGTGTGGCATCTAATTTTTATATATAAACCCACCCAAATAATATTTAATCTACTCGATTTGATTCATGTCACATATAATTTCGAAATGGACATGTCGATAATAATATTTTCAATTAGGTGTTTTAGAGTTTCATTTCTGGTTTCAATCGTCTTTTCATTAATTAATTAGGTACCCTATCATTCCATTAATGCTATCATTAGATAATTGACAATCTTATGATCGTCCCTCAACTTGACAAGAGTAGCTACTACTATTAATATTACTATTATTACTACGTGGCGAAGCATAATTACCTGTATATTCATAGGGACGACGACCACTTGGTTGACAATGGGCCTGGATTCTGTACCCTAACAGTTCCTGTCCTGTCGACATGTGTGATCGCGCAGTGTTGTCAAAGTGGATAATAAATAAATTAAATTAAATGCATTTTTGTGTAACCAAATTGATCGAGATTTTAGTCGGCCAATCCCTTATTCGTATCTGCTGTAAAACGACAGCCCTCCTCCTCTTGTAGCTTCGAGGGGAGTGTGGAGTTGGATGGGGGGTCAAGAATCAAGGAGGGTGAATCACTCTTTTATCTCCGCGTTGCAATTTAATTTGAAAATATGGGGCATGAAATATTTACACGGATTCTCACACCCTTTCGCGTTATTTTAAAAACACATTTTAGTTAATTTAAATTAATTATGAAAATAAGTGAGATTAATACAATACTATAGAGTTGAGTTATTATCATATATATATATATATATATATATATCAAGTATGTGTGTTTAATTTGAATTCAACGAATATGATGATTGTGTTTCTAAAAGAAATGTAAGAGATTCCTCATGCATCAATGAAACCCATATATGTTCGTTTTGATACAGGCAATCTGCTAGTGGATTTGGTTTTGCTGGATATCCACTCGTGGCCGTTGATTGATGATGCCATGGAGTTCCTTCTCTTTTTTTTCTTTTTTTTCTGGTTTTGGTTAATTTGCTGCGTGGACCAGGGATTCTATTAACTTCTCTTGCTTGCTACAAAGTTTTAAAAATAAAAAAATGCAAAAAAGAGAGTAGGATTTCTCAATCCTCTAAAATTGATTTTATTTACTAAATCAGAATTATAAAATTATTTTTTCATAATTGCATGCACGAAAAATATATCGCTTTTTTTTCTCTCTTAATTAGTCGTGGGAGGAGCATGGGCGTGGAGGGCTTGAAACCACATGCAGGGAATGTAATTTTAAACCGGTTATTCATTGCATTGTACGACGGCCATCAATCCCATCAAAGCTGAGTTGATGTTATAATACCGGGTGCATTTTCCGGCAACTAATGTTGGTCGAGTTTTTTTTTTTTTATCGTGAACATAATTTTGGACGCGTGAATATCCACTTTTAAAAATCAAATCAAGTGAAAATCTGTCAATTCTTGAGTGTACGATATAAGGATTAGTCGAGTTTTCGATTCCACCAATGGAGTTAAGCCAACGATGGTGATCGGTATACCTGATCCAGTACAGGTACGCCCCCTTGAATATTCAAATAACTAGGTGCATATGGCTACGTCAACGTAGACATAATAAATTTATAATAATGTATCGAAAGAGGGTACGTTATTCTTATTATATAGATCAAAGTTTGTTTAACTTCTCAATAAATTGAATAGAACAATGATTTCTAAATGAATAGAGGCATTGAAAGCTTGCTGTTTGGCCAGCAAACTACGGTCTCTGTATAGTGATCGATGGTACTGTTCATTCGGTAACACTTCCATGGATGTGTAAAATCCATATTATTGTCTCGATACATATTGATCGATGTGGAAAATTAAGCTTTACATGGGGGTGTAACTAGCTCCAGCTTAATATGAGGGAACAGATCGTAAAATTTAAGAGCATACACTATACAGCCAGCAAGAAATCAAAGCACTGCATGCCGGGAGAAGACTGCTATCCATTTCTATTTAGTGTGTTGTAATTTACTGTTCCGAAAAAAGGAAAAGGAAAAGAGAATACAAAAAGAATTTTTCTAGAAGATAACTTCATGTGCAAGTCCTTTTCAATTATCAAATCATGCTAGAAATACAATTTGTCTTTTGATTTTGGAACTATCTGTGTGATGTGTGATTTCCAGTTTCATCCTATATTTGCCAGGATTAATGCTTTCCACAGCCAAATTCCACTCCGGGACTCTCCAGCAAGCAAGCAGACAAGCCGGTTCCTCTTCCTCCATTCATAGGCCTCGGGGACATAAAACACATGCGAGCAGGAGAAAAGTCATGGGACATTTTGATCACTCTGAATTTCCATTTTGTTTGCCGTAATTAGCCTCCATCGAACGGAAATAGAGCAACCTTTAATTATTTCTTGCAATTATTTGGGGCTCCAGCTTGTACGTGTGTGCAATTCAAGGGTGGGAAATAACCTAATTAACAAATAGCAATGATAGCACGAGACCACCTGGGCATGGACTGTACGTGTAGTTTATTTATTGAAACTGCTTTTCTTAAACTTCAGAGAAAGGAAAGATTGGAAGCAAATTACCAACCCCCATTATAAAGGAGTCCTATCATTATTATAATGGTGTCGGACTTTAGGTTAGTATCTCCTTCTCCCATGCCGTGCCGTCACAGCTACTCATGTTTCCTTGATATCTCATAAACGAAACTATTAGAAATAATAATTAGCTGTGACTTTTATCAAATCAAAGCATCATCGTTGTAATCATGAGCTTAATTAAACCTACAAAATCTCTGTATTACCAGCTTTCTCTGGTGATATAATCATAATATCTTAATATATACATGTACAAACTCGCAATATCATACACCATGATCCATAAAATCTGAAATTCTATGGCTTCATGAGTGAAGAGGCAAAAATCATACTGAGTATAATTACATCATACAAAGCAATTATGAAAGCTCTCACTTACCATCCTTTTTTTCTCTCTCTCGTTGATCACCCGAGTAATCATCAAGACTAGTACTGATCGAGCAGGAACAGAAATCATCGATGGTGCAATGGGTTGGGGCCGGTAGGGACGAGGCGCTTTTCGACTCCATAACGCGGATCGATCTCACTTCGAGCTGCTTTCTTATGCTCGTCTTCCCCAGGGAAAGGGTTTTCATGCTGTTGCTGGTGATGTTTTTGAAATGGGGTGAAGTCAAATTTGCTGACAAGAACTTTTCTGTTGTGGAAAGGGTGATGAGAGACTGATGAAATGCTTGTGCTGCTGGTTTGATCTCTGTTGCTGGTGTTGATCTTGGACCTGAAACTACGCAGTTCGTGAAACGCGAGGAAGAGAAGGGAGAGCCAGAGAATGTGAGAAATTTTCGAGGCCATGGAGGAAGAGTAGGAGAAGAAGGGTTTGAAGAGGAAGCATGGAGCAGGAAAATGAGGAGGAAGCTAAAGGGAGGAAAGTTTTAGTAGCAGGGCGAGGAGATTGTTCCAGTTTGGGAGTTTGAGTCTGATGCAGCAGTGTGGAAGAGGATTAAAATGTTTGCGTTGGCTCATTTTATTTTTCACCTTTCATGTGAGTTTTGGAAGCACCTTTTTATGCTAATTTAATGCTGAAAGCCTGAAAGAGAGAGGAGCGGAGGGGCAGAACCTTTTCTCAATGAGAGTTCCTTAGAAATCAAGCAACAAAACGGGAGTCATTATAATTACAATTGTCAAACCTCGAATTATATTACGTTTGATTACGTTTGTCTTTTAATTCCTTAAAAATAAATAAATATCAAGCCACCACATGTACATGCATACATCTCTCTCTCTCTCTCTCTCTGGAAGCGTGCTTGTGTGGAGGAGAAGATCCGTCCTAGTTTTGAGTGAATTGCAACTAAATAAAGGGGTGGGGAAGATGCAATCCACATTTTCCATGACCAAAGCAATGTGGCCACTGTTTGCTAAAAGTGAGGGACAAAAAGCAGCACTCATCGGGACTGTATCCAGCAATCTTTTCTTCAAATTCATGAATTTACAACTTCTCTCTCTGAAAAAATGGTGTGTTTTTACAGTATATATAAGGGTTTGGAAATCATTTCTATACCCTACAAACAAAAATAATATGCCAGGGACCTTGTTTTCTCACTGATGCTGCATCGATCAATCACGTTGAGGCTGAGAAAATATAATAATAATCAAGATATAGCGAGTAGTGTGCTTTTATTAAGTAGTGGAAATTCTCGGAGAATATATGTACAGCTGCACACGTAAATCAATATTGATTATCAACCTGTATTGATTGATTTAACCCAGTACAACCGAGCAGTGAACTTAGATGATCAAGTCACTTTTTGATAGTGCAATTATGTTGTATTTTTTTCATTCTTTTTAATAATTAAATTAATATGTTTTAGTGTTTTTTATTATTTTATTATGCTGTGTTGACAATAAAAATAATTATATTATTTAATGTATTTTCAAGTAATAAATAATTTAAAAAACACATACCATCACGATCATGAACATTGCATAAATTAATCATTATGTATATTCTGAATGTTTTTCCACAAGTAATAATTAAGGTGATTTTATATTATTTTTATAAGCATGAATATATTTTTTTTTGGTTCCAGAAAATATATTCTCATAGTTTGGAGTGCAAATGGTTTTTTAGATGATTTAGGGATGTATATGAGTCTGTTTGGAAAGTATTTTTGAAAAAATATTTTAAAAAATATTTTTTTTATTTTAAATTTAATTTTTAGTGTTTTTAAATTATTTTGATATGCTGATATCAAAAATAATTTTTAAAAAATAAATAAAAATTATTTTGATGTATTTTTAAGAGAAAAAATACTATAAAAAACAACCTCAACCACACATTTAAAAATGTATTAATTTCAAGATTTGAATTTAGAATCAACCACACATTTAAAAATGTATTAATTTCAAGATTTGAATTTAGAATATTAAGGAAGAAAGCAAACTACTTATTACAAGGCTGATTTTTTTCGAGAACTCACAGCAACACTAATATCTATGGAGAGTTTAAGCCAGGATAGCTAGGTTAAAATATTCCATCCCAAATCATTTTAGCTTGGAAAAATGGTCAAATATCATTTTAATTTGTATTAAGTAAAATCACAGGCACAGGCAAAGTAAGTAAGGCGATTCTTGTCTGGGAAACCACACAGTGGAACCTGATTTAAGCAATGTTTGACACATGAAGTGGCAGCTTTCATGCTTTCCAATTTTGGTATTTAGTTGTGAATATTTATTTATTTTAATTTAATTGTTTTATCCTGAAAGCTGAAGACTTCTATTTCTTTTCAAGAGCAATTAACTACCCAAGTGGATCTAAACACAATTCTTGAGGATTTTCACCAACTAATTGATCATTGGACACTGCTTCCTTATTAATAATAATAATTATAATAATAATACGTGAAATCCAATTTTGGATAAAATAAAATAAAAACAGCTGATAATATTTTTCAATAAAAACAGCAAAATATATTGACACGCAGGCACAGGGCAGGGCATGGTTTGAGTGAGATCCAATGTTAGGTGGGTTGACCTAATACGTGGAAGGTTGTCCATCAATTTGTCAACCCAAATACATTTTCTTTTCCAAGTTTTCACCTTGTAAAATTTATAGAGGATCTATCTAATCTAAAGTGAATATCAACCTCCTCACCTCACCGAAAAAATAACTAGCAATTCCCGAGAAAAGGAAGAAGCTGGAGTATGGCCCAGCCCGTTTTCGAAAGTTTAGGGGGCCATACGTGTTGACCCAGTCCAGCATAAAACTCCTTACCGCGTACGAACCCAACATAAACGACCGCGTTTTATCGTGAATGATCGGGTCCTTTACCAAAATCAAACTCCTAATAAGAAGAAAGCTAGACAAATCAATCTCGATTTCTATAGCCGGAATAAAAAAAAATGGTACGCTGATCTCTCTCTCTCTCTCTCTCTCTCTGTCTCTCTAATCATGAAAAAACATGGGTTTCTTTGTTAATGATTTGATCTTCCATATTAGGGTTTTGATTCCGGCTCAATTGTCGTCAATTAAGATTTTTTCATGTTTTTTAATTGAAATTCTCAATGAACTTGATTTCTTTTTTAACGATTCTAACATGTTTTATGACGATGCATTTCAGTCTTCACTTGCAGCAGCTAGAGCCGATAATTTTTACTACCCGCCAGAATGGTCCCCGAAAAAGGTGCCGAAATCGGTCACTATCTTATTGTGATGTAGTTGATTTCTGAGAAAAAAAAAGGGACTCGTGACAAATTTTTTTGTTTACTTTCAGGGTGGTCTGAACAAATTCCATGGGCAACATGCATTGAGGGAGAGAGCAAGAAAATTAGACCAGGGTATTTTGATAATAAGGTATGAATTGTAGCCCTGTCTCGAGCTTTCGTATCTATTGCATAGAGGGAGGTTGCTGCCGGATGGGTTAGCACCGGAATTTGTTGCTTTGGTTGTGTGTCGTAGAATTTAGCTCTTTACATCACGGGACAATTTAATTTTTCTTGAATAGCCACCTACTAAAGTGAGTGAAATATGTTAAAAGAATTCCACCAGTAAAACAAGTAACTTGACTGAAAATTGGAGAATGTGATTGCTATATGTGGCAGTTGCTTCTCTGCTCTATCAATAAATCATATGGGGTTAACTCAATAATTGAGGAAATCATGGATTTAGAGCATTTCAAGTTAATGGATAATCTTCATTGGAAATTCCTATTTTGTGATGTTATAACAATAAGAAAATGTTTAGTTTACATTTTTTTTAACTTGATGAAAGTTTGACGATGTTTCACATGAATTACTGATTTGATAACTGTGAAAAGTAGTAAATGAGAGTGTCTGTTTTGCGTTCATGATGATGACCTGAGACAATAAAAATGAGAGCACAAGGAAAACATATCATTCTTGGCTATAGAAAAACAAGAAACTATCATTGAGGTTCCCTTTCAACAATTTTTAACTGCTGATCACCAATTGATCGTTTTGTAGATGATAAGCCTAGAATAGGTACATCAATCGTTTTGTAGATGACCCGAGACAATAAAAATGAGAGCAGAAGGAAAACATATCATTCCTGGCTATAATAAAACAAGAAACTATCATCGAGGTTCCCTTTCAACAGTTTTTAACTGCTGATCACTAATTGATCGTTTTGTAGATGATAAGCCTAGAATTGGTACTTCAATTGTTTCTTAAACAAGTGCCCAATTTCCACTTCCTATAATTCTATAATGTAATTTTCTTGCTTCTCAGGTTTGAAATGCCCTTCAATATATGGTGTGGTGGTTGCAATTCTATGATTGCAAAGGGTGTTCGTTTCAATGCAGAGAAAAAGCAAGTGGGAAATTATTATTCTACAAAGGTAACTCTGACAACTGGTTCCAAATACTTCTGACATTTTTGTATAGAAAACTAGAATACAACAAAGGAGCACATTGTGTTATCTGCACGATTGAAACATATCTACACTTGCATGCATGTGTCTACGTGTTTTTACATTCAAGTTTACACATACACCCCGTGTGTGCATACATTGGCTGGCGTTAAGATATTCTTGCTGATACTTGATTTTAGTCTATGGAAGAAATGCCATCTCCTAGCATTAAACAACTGTATTTCTTGGCGGTTCGTTTTAAAACGGTGCATTTTCTTGCTGGTGAACCCACGCATGTGTGCTTGTGCTGCATACAGATAGCATACCGAGTCTTACTGGTGTGATGTCTTGTTTTTAGATGTTTTTAGTCCACAGAAGATTTCATCTGTCAATTACTTTTGTGTGATCCTAGTACTGGAGGTTTTGTGTACAATTGTTCATAGCTTTTCTGTGTATTATTGCTGTATTTCTGCTGATGCAAATATCTTTTGCTGACTGCCTATGTGCTTGCTTTCTTCAGATATGGAGCTTTTCTATGAAATCTGCATGCTGCAAACATGAAATTGTTATCCAGACAGATCCAAAAAATTGCGAGTATGTGATTATTAGTGGAGCTCAACGAAAAAACGAGGAGTTTGATACTGAGGATGCAGAAACATTTGCACTCCCTGCAGATGAAGGTTGGCATTAAATCTGATGTTTTTACAACACTGCGTTGTATGTCCTGTAGATTACTAGTCCGTGTCACTTTCTCTTGGTTAAGTGGAGGCAAAGATAGTCATTTCTTCTTGGTCATGCAAACACATAATTTTCTGATTTCTTGATCCAACATTTTGACCTGATTCTTTGTTTTCTAGAGAGAGGCAAGCTTGCAGATCCATTTTACCGTCTCGAACATCAGGAAGAGGATTTGCAGAAAAAGAAAGAAGCTGAGCCTGTTCTAGTCCGCCTTCAGCGAGTATCCGATGCCAGGCATTTGGATGACTATGCCCTCAACAAGGCTCTTCGTGCCCGAATGAGAAGTCATAAGAAAAGAGTTGTTGAAGAAGAGTCCACTTCCAGGAAAATGGGTCTTGGCATACGCTTGCTTCCTGCAACTGAAGAAGATGCTGTCTCAGCAGCTCATATAAAGTTCTCTTCCAAGTTTGACAAAAACAGGAAGGATAAGCGAGCATTGATAAGTGCTGCATCAATATTTCCCGGTTCATCTGGCTCCTCAATGTCCAATAAGAAACGTTTGGAGCTAGAAGCCAAGAGAAGGAAAATCAGTGCTGCTGCGGCCACCAATTTGCTGACAGGGGGTTTCAAGCCATCATCATGGTCACGGGGTACGGTTTCTGGCAGCAGGCACAAGCAAAATTCCATGAGTGCCAGACGTGTCTAGGTATGGTTCCCGGATGTTATGAAGGAGGCGGTTTTCTTCATCCTAAGGTCTTAGATTACCTTATGTGGAATTTTTCTAATATTTTTTTTCCATCCTTTGCCTATAGTGTAAATGGCTCTGGATCTGTGTACATACAAATTTACTGCCTGGTTTGTTTTTTTTCCCCCCTCACATGCCCCCCGGATGTAGGGGATCCGCACGAAGTTATTATATTGGATGTGCACCAGTGTTGTATGCTATTGTTTCATTAAAGAAATGAAATTGCAATTACCAAAGATTTCTGTTTGTGTTCCCTTTCCCCCACTTGTTTTTCGATCAAGTAGCTCGGAGTTCACTTTTGTTGCCTTTCTAATGGTTGTTAATCTTGTCATACTTTATAAAATGATTCTTTGTGTTTTGCAGCCATGGTCCTATTCATTTCAGATGGGGAAGGGCAATCAATTTCCTTAAAGAATTAGAAACTCTTGCTGTTTTTGGTTCTTCTATTCGGCCATCTCCTTCCCTCAAAATGTTTTGAAGCCTTCGTTCTCGCCTGTTTTTGTTCAGCTTCTGTATCAAACAAAAAGATTCTCTGGAGAATTTAGGTAGATCGTGTCAAAAGAGAGTGATCACAGTGGAAATATACGGGTACTTTCCCCTGGCTTAAGGGGATAGTTCATAGTCCAAACCTGAAAGAATTTAGTAGATGAAAAATCCAGGCGATCAAGATGCAGGTTGCCATTTATACTGTTCTTATTCCTACGTGCCAGGCCCAAGGGCCCATGTTTCTGTAGAATTTCTTCCATTTCCCCTCCAATTAAAGAATTGAGCAAATCATAAGAGGGATGATGATTTCCTTCTATCATCTTCATACATACCATGCAACTCTCCCAGTACACTAGTCTATACATTAACCAATGCAAATTCTGGGTCAAGCAGCAATGTTGTGTATACTTCCAAACAATAGTATCTGTAGAACAATTATTTGCTATCTTTTTATCCCTTCAAGATCTGGTAATTAATCGATACAGCTTACCAGATACCAAAAATATAGATGTGCATTAGCACGGGATCATTGTACAGCAAACAAAGCATAGACTTCTAAACTCCGACCCATCAACTTTACACAGCACCGCTGCAAAATCGAAAATGGCAGAGATCATCTTTTTAAATCTCTCCATTCATAATATAGTCCACGCACCTTTTTTTTATTATGAAAAGGAAAAGGAAAAGGAAAAGAACTTGAGCAATCACGGCTGTCATTGAACAGCATTACAGTTGTAGCACAGCACTGGCTTTAAGACTATATGTTACATAGACTGTAAGCAATGCACCTAACACTACCATAAGATCACGCAACCTAGCCAAAACAAGCAGATACAAACACCTAACCCTTATTAAAAAAACTCCGAACAGTGATATGCCAGGTACTGTCATTGATTATTATTGACTTTTACTAGCCTATCATTCCTATCCAATTTAACATAACAGTATCAGGAGGTTTCTTTCTTTTTGTAAATCTCAGAAACACAACGCACTTTCTCTTCTCTCAATTCTCTCCAAGAATGGATGCTCATGGAACAACGGTTTGCAGAGGGAAAAGGGCTCTTTTCCGAGTTTTCAGCTTCGAGAGTAAACAGTCTCTATCCTTGGCGTGCTTGTTCAATATGTATTATGGTTCATCACTTTTCATGTTTGATTTATACATGTATTTAATTAGTTATGTTTTATCAGTCTAATTATATGATCTTAATTTGTTTTGTAGGGTTTTGGCTTTTAATATGTGATTTATAACTAAGTAAACGCCCACAAGAATGCTCAGGTTGGTTCACCAATATTTAGTTTGTCTGCCTCACCCAGCTTCTCTCATGTTTCATGTTGCATGCAAGATTTAGCTATTGAAGATGTGGGGATTAATTACAGAGTAGGTTCTTAAAAAACTTGCCACATGCAGTTGTCAGATTTTATAATTGTCTTTTTTATATGGGAATCAGCTTTACTTGTTCATTTTGCTTTGAAACGAATGTCCACCAGCATTTGAGATGTATGTTCAAGTTTGCAAAATTGACTTTTCTTGGTGCTGCTGGATTGAAATCTCTAAAGCCTTTCTTCATCTGCAGATCTGGTTTCTGCTATTACTTCAGGCTTTTTAGCTATTGGTTCTTGTTTGCAGTAGGAGCTCTCCGTTCAGGCAAGAATCACCTTGTTATGTTTCTTAACTGCAACTTTCTGCATTATAATTAATTTCTTGCTGTGGCCTCTATGTTGTCTTTGCCTCTAATGTAGCTTGCATGAAACTGTATTATGTTGCTGTGATTTTTGGATTGTACTGCTCCTCCTTTTCCTTTGCTGAATTCTCCCCTTACTCTGGAATAACATGGACTTCCTGGTTTATCAAGAAAAAAAAGAGAGATGAAAAGATAATATCACTAGAAGACTAGGTTGAAATTTGTTCGAACGTAGAAAAGGCAGGGGCTTAACCACAGCCCAAAGATCAAGATGAACCCGTTACTAACCAGAGTGAAAAATATACATTGAAACCACGTTCGTAACCTAAATACATCGCTTAGGTTTCTGTTGACTAAAGCAATACACATCACTGCCAAGATGATGGTTCTATTTATGATATGACAACTTGAGTTACTCAAGCAATGTTGCTTGTCTTCCTCCATTGTATATACTTGATGCTTTAAATATGATAGTAGCTTCGTTTATCAATTCACCAGCTGTCTTTAATCTTCTGGATTGTTAGTCAAAAATATATAGATATAGTATCATTTTATATGATGTGCAGCCGAAATTCTGGCTATCGAGGCTTCATTTTATACATTTCTCTACTTAAAGAATATAACTAGATCAAGTTTGAATCAGAAAGCCTTGAGAGTATCTAACCATTTAAGAGAATGTGGAGGTGTACTGTACTTTCATGTAGTAATAGCATTATTATATATAGATCTACAAACTCATTATTGTAAATTTAAATGTAGAGAATATTTTCTCTCTTGATTGAATTAAAGATACAGACCCTTACAACGAATATATAGGATACAGATGATGAGCTAGAATTCTGGTTTGACCCATATAACGTGGTGTGCAATATATATCACTAATTACAAAAGTTAAGGATTTCGTTCCTGACAACAATTATGTGTTGCACCGACTTTATATGATCATGGCATTCCTAGCTCATCTAGCATGAACCTTGTACTTTACATCTAGCATCAACCACCTAATCCGTTGTTGCTGATAATACCTAAATCTATTATGAAGGGGCATTAGCAACGGATTTTGCATAGAAAACTATCTGATGCAAAGTTTTATTTATGATTTATTTGTAATGGATAATTCGTTGCCGATAATTAGTATCGAAAAATTCATTGTAAATATGAACGATAAGTTTTTCATTGCAAATAGATTAGCAACTAAATTTTATTGTTGAGTTATGGTCAACACCAAGATTTCTGTTGGTGAGCTTCGTAATTCAAGCTCAATTTTTTTTTTTTTTTGTAGTTATACTCATCAACACCCTGCAACCCATTATCTTCTTTCGATCCCTCTTTTTTTTTCCCCTCAAATAGCTTAAAATTTGGAAACAATCGAGGCATTTGAGGCTAGTAAGAGAAGGGAAAGGATGAAAACGAAGAATATAGCTAATCATGACATTTCACCGATCATTAGCGACATTGTTTCTTGGCTTTAGGGTCTTCGAGAACAAAGGAAATTCATCTTTTTCACTTGAATGGTGACATTGATGATGATGATCCTTGCACTTGCACGTGCAAGATGACATAGAATCTGTGCGGGTGGTTCAGTGAAGGGGAGTAGTTTGTTTGTCTGTCTGTCTGTCTTTGATTCAATTTTAATTAGCATAGAATAATCCATTGCAAAGTTTTTTTAATCTGTAATAGACTATCTGTTGCAAATTTTAAACTATATCTACTATCTAGAATGATTTTTTCGTTACTAGATACAATTAAATTTTTTGATCCGTTGCTGAATTAGCAATGGATTATATAATGTAGATTTAAAACAATCACATTTGCATGGATTTATAGTTGCTAAATCAGAATGATTGGAAATAGTTTGATGCTACGGAGGGGAGATGATGGACATAATGAAGGTAAGGAGGTTGATCACATAGGTTGGAAATATCCAACTAATGGATGGATCAAGCTCAACGTTGATGGATATAGTAAGGGTAACCCAGGGATGGCGGGTGTGGGAGGAGCTATTAGAGATAATATGGGATCTTGGATAGAGGGATTTGCCAGAAATATTGGTATTTGCTCTTCTGTTACGACGGAACTATAGGCGATTTATATTGGTCTTCAACTGGTATGGGCTAAAGGATTTAGAAAAGTGTTGTTGGAATCAGATTCCAGGGTTGCACTAGGGCTCATTACAGGAGATTGTGTGAAGATAGATAGAAATTATAATCTGATCATGCATATTAGAGCTATGTTGGGAAATTGTAATGGATCATGTTTACAGGGAGGCCAATTGTGTGGCCGATTGGCTAGTTAATTTTGGGTTAAAGAGAGATTTGATACATAGGGGAACAGATATTATAACTGACCCTCCGACAGGACTTTATCTTTTGTTGTATTATGACCTAATTGGGTCTACGATTCCTTGATTAATTTAGTTGGACGTAATGCCCCGATTATTACCCAAAAAAAAATAGTTGCTAAATCAGAAATGATATTATTCCATTGCTAAATGATATTATTCCATTGCTAAATCCAGTGGTAAATGCCTGGGTTTGATAGTAGTGTGGCATTCAAAATGTATCTCTTCGTACGTAGTTTATACATTTTACCACTTTTTGTCATAGTGGTCATGGAATTTGAAGGGGAAAAAGGAAAGATGGTGGAAGGCAATCTCACTCCTAAGAGAGAGGAAGTTGTGATTAATGGATGGGCTTGAATTACAACACTCAACGTGACCAAATTGTCTTTATCAGATATTGCTGTGACCAAATTGTAGAAATCAACTCCACTTGAGGCTTTTTAATTTTTACCTGCCAGCCAAACAGTGTCGCCATTTGTTCCAAATTAACTGGACTATTTCTGTCATTACTTTCAGCACAGCTATGAAAGTTTAAATGTGGGAACTCTTGTTGGAGGATTATTTCACGATAGATGAGAAATATTGGAAGATGCACATACATACATACACACACACATACACACACACACACACACATGTCTGTGTGTGTGTGTGTGTTGTCTAATTGCAGCTAGCTGCTATTTGCCGTCACTTAGATAAACTTGAAGTGATCATTTAAAACTTTTGTGGAAGAGAAAAGCAGTACTGTATGGATTGCCAACTCTCTGTAAATATTGTTGTCTCCACGAACTAATGTAATCATGCTGATACAGATCCGCCAAAATGTATTCTAAGGGCTGAACTTCCATCTTGTACCCTTGTTTACTCTTCTCATTCCAGCTATGCTGAACTCATTTAGTACTGTTTGATCGCTGTTTTAGAGAGAATCATCACATTGCATGAAGATAAAAAAAAAAACAATCATAGACAATACAGTAAATAGACTCAAAACACACACCCGTTGCTAACGAGTTAGAATGCGAAGACTAGCATTTATCAATCCAATCCAAAGGTACGAATGCTTACAATCTCTGGAAGAAATTATATATTTTTTGTTTCCCCTTCCACCATTAAGAAAAAGATTCACTGGACATGAGCTGATCATCTCTAAGCATACCTTTTTTTGAGTTCAACAAGCACAAAACTTTTAGGCACTTCGATATAAGCAATCAGAGTGGTCTTCGACAAAAAAGGAATTTGAGGAGGATTGGTTTGCATCTGAGGCGGTGGTCATGAGAATTGAGATGGAGTTTTGATCATCGGGATTTGGCATGTTCATGAAAAATGAATTAGGGCTTTCTTCATGGGTGTTTAGTGGTGGTAGCTTCATGTTCGTCAGTGCATTATATTTATACCGGACTCTATCATTTGTCATGTCCCAATTTACAGGAAACCCTGGAAACTCATCCTTGTAATTTGTCCCACCTGGAAGAAACTCCCTCTCAGAGAAATCGCACATCGAAAATGATCTCGGTGAGTTTGTGATCCCAAAGAAATTCCCTGCGATGCTCACATAATCCATTTGATCCGGTAGCAAGCCATGATTGCTGGATTCTTTGACCTCGCTAGCCTTCAGTACTGGAGATTTCATTTCTCGGTTCACAGAGGCCAAATTCTCGCCATATTCGAGGGGGCTAGAACTCTCAAACTTTTCTAAGGTGTTAGGGTTTGCTTGAGAAGACCGATCACTTGACGTGTCTTTGCCTTGGTTCTTCATTCTCTCTCTTGTCCTCTCCCTTGCCCTTGCTCTCGCCTTCTCCCTCGAATCTCTGTCAACAAGATTAAAGACTGGTTTGTGCACTTTCTTACTCCTTTTCTCTTTAGGATTGCTCACTAACGAGTCTTTCTTTGCCTCCTCCCCTCTCTTGTCTTCGTCTGTCTCAGATGGCTTGATGCCTGAAACGACCTCTCTCTCTGAAGTGGAAGAAACACTCTTGCCGTCAGCACTCATACTACATCTTCTTCTCACTCTTGGAGCACTATCTGTGAGCTCCTTGATCCCGGCCTTCGATTTCGTAAAGAGCCACTCGATAGTTTTGCTTGCTTTATCGAAGCCGAGCATGTCTTGGAGATCGAAGAACTTTCTGGCAATTCGAAGGGATAACCTCATCCTTCGTTCTCTAGGCCCTTGAGCAGTATGAATCTTGCTGTGCCTGTCCTTCCCAGTACGCCTTTGACGAATTCGCTGCTCTGAAGTATCGACATTACTTTTCTTCTTTTTATTGTTGATATTTGCTTCCTCGTTTGATGCTGAAGGGATGGTATGCGGATCATGAGTCTCAGCTGCTAGCGCAGTATTATTAGATCCCAGGACTTCCTGCTGCTGCTGCTGCTGTGATAAGAGTTCACCAACCAGCAAATCATTATCATCAAGAAAGGGATCAGGGAAGTGCCGTGAGAATGTTTGAGAGCAAGATTCTATGGAGCTAGGGTTTTCCATTCTTGCTACCATGGTATGGTTAGCGTATTGATCAAAAGGACTGAAACTGCTACTTGAAGAAAACATAGCTGGAACCCCGTTTCTTTCCGGGATCTATTTCTGGAGTGTTTGGGTGTTTCTATGGGTGCCAGATCGAAAAAGTCAGCCCCGTGAACCTCTACTTATTAGTGATAAAAGCTTCATCCTCATCTCTTTCAGAAATGAACTGCAGCATTAAGAGTGCACTTTGTGAATTGTGACTGTTGCTGCAGGTGCACGAACGTGTTGCAGAGAAGATGAGACAGCTTTGATAGAGTGATAAAGAGAACCAAATTGAGGAGCTAACCCACATTCGTTGGCAACATTTCACGTGGGTAGGAACTGTTCTTTCTTTTTCTTGAGAAAGAGAAAAGGGATCTTTTTGAGGAGCTTGTGTGATATAGCGCAGAGTAGACATGGCCATCCCTACCAAACCTAGCTAGAGAGAGAGAGGAAAGAAGGGGAAATTTTCCCTTGACCGGGCGACCAAATGTCACTTTCAGTTCTCTTACTACCTCATATTATTGATTTTTTTAAGAAAAACAATATATGGATCTTTTGTGAGTATTTCCATGAGCTTGTTGCAAAATGCTAATCCACTTTTATCTTCAACTTTCAAAAGATTTAATACAAGATTGAGAGCTTCTTCAATAATTTTATAATTTCTGGTGAAGTTTTGTTTAACATTATAGTATAACAAGTTCACGTTTTATCGCTTTTATTAAATTATATTTTAACACGAGATCATAGTGATGATGATAATTAAATTTATATAGGTTTGAATGTTTTTATTTGGTGAAACATGTTGAAGATTTAATATAAAACAAATAATTATAACCCATTTGTTAATTTAATTTTTTCAATTGAGATAGCTTTTAAGAAGCACTTTTTACATTTTTCAACTTTTTAAGTCAACGATGATTGGTTAAACATTTCTCTTCTGTTGACAATAGTAGAGCTCCATGAATCAAAGTGAATCTAGAATATTATTTTCTGTAAAAAGAAAACAAAAGGTAGCATAAATCTCATATATGGATGTATAAGAAAATGCTGGTGGGAATTTTGCAAATAATATTCAAATGCAATTATTTAAAAAAAAAAACAAATAACAATAGACTACAAAGGGAGACATGAATCGTCTTTTCTTCTTGGACAACTAGATATTTCGAGGATTAAAGTATGTTACGGAGAAGATTCTATGATGACGGGCTTAGGAGATGTTTCTTTATGTGTTTAGAAAATAATTTTGAAAAAAAAAATATATATATATATAATCATTTTAATATAATAATGTTTATAATATTTTAAAATATATATAATTTTAATATATCTATAAATAAAAATTACTTTAAAAAACAATCACCACAAACAATATATGCCTTTGCTTCAATAACAATTAGTGTTAATAAAAACATGACCCTACTTTCAACCCCACTTGAGAAATGTTCTAACAGATCTGCTGCCAAAGCAGATTATTAAAAATCAGAAAATTAAAAAAGAATGATAGAACGGCCCATTGAGCCGAGGAAGTTCCATCCATGCTGTCAACCTAGAACAGCAATTAAAGCCCAAATGTGTTTACAGCTTCTATCCAATCTTCTTTCTTGTCATCGCAGCGTCCACTCTAGCCTCGCAAACGCACATTTCAGGTTTAAAGGGGTGGTGGCTGTCACTGCTTTTCAAACATTTTTTAAGAAGTTTTGAATTTTTATTATTATTATTTTAAATTTTTTTTTAATATTTTCAGATAATTTTGATGCAAAAATTATTTCTTAAAACATTTCTCAATGAAGAACATTTTCAACCGCAACAGCTACCCTTCTAAACATGAACCAGGCTGATCCCCTGCAATGTCCGGCCACGGTAGACACAGACATCTGGACTGGTCTCTCTAGCTAGACGCGTGCTTCTCTCATGTGCTCCACGTGCTTGTATGTATACAAAGGGAAACTTGCACTGAGCAAACAATACGATCTATCTTAGATTCATTATAAATGTATCCGCATTTATTCAACCTGCCTGCATGCATGCATGCTGATTCCTTCGTGTTGCCATAAAAGTCCACCTGACGTCAAAACCGAAATACTCGAGATGCTTTTGTAAGTAAAATAAATTGAATCTGAGCCCATTAAGATTGACTGCAAGGCATCAGTTAGATCGTACGTTTAATGAGTTCAAGAAATTTAAGAAATTAAATTTCTTGCTATATTGCGAAAGCTATATATATGTCTAGGACCTCAGAAGGATAATAATGGAGGTGGTTTAAAGATATCGTTGCTGTCGGGACAGGAAAGAAAGAAAGAGAAGAAAACGAAAAGCGGGCCCTAGATTGAATGTAGCTAAAAGGTCGGTTTCATTACTGGGCTCGTACTCCGCTTGAGGTTGAGTCACCAGGCCCGTCTATGAAGTGTCGCTGCATCCCAAGATTTCTTCCTTTATCATGTAACCAACTAACAATAGTTATTAATTTCGTTTACGTTCTATTCAAAAAACCGAGATAAATTAGTATTGTTTTTGTCTCAATTTTAATTATGATCCATTCCATAAATTTCAGCTAAATTCTGGTCGGAACGTCTCGATTCTGTTCCGGGTTCAAAATCTATTTTTTTTTATTTTTTTTAAAATATTTTTGACATTAATAAATCAAAATAATTTAAAAACATCAAAATATTTTAAATTAAAAAGAATTCAAATTTTAATTATACTTGTTAAATTAATATTTTTTTCACACACATATATATACATATAAAATTAATTATATATGAACAGTACGACATCAAGAAGACACGCTGGAATACTCTAAAACCGGAATCGGAATGTTCCTTTACAATCAAAAAATCAGAACATCGACCGAAACGATACTGATAACTATGCTTCTAACATCAATTTATGTTTCCGATATCGGAGGCCCTGAGGTAAGGAATACTGCTCTCTTTTTAGCAAATACCAATGGTGTCCCCAGGGGAGGATGGTAGACAAAATACATTTTTAAGAAAATAATGTTTCGTGGTATTTGAAAAAGAATATCAATGTATTGTTCTCCGAGAAAAGGAAGCTTCGCAGTATCAGAACCCCCACAGTGAAAGGAAGGTGGCAGGCTGAAAACCCTTTCTATACCTGTGTTTTACCGAGGGTCCTTTACTGACTAAACTGTAAATTCATCATCTCGAAAAGAGGTAATTGATCGGCTGCACGCAATGACACAATATCCCCAGCACAACCAATAAGACAGCATGTGAACAGATCAAATAATTTGCCGAGGCCCAACCCAGAGAAAGAAAGCGGAAAGCTCATAGCGAGTGCAGCTTTTATGGCATGCATGTGTATTCTGCAGTAGACAGTCCAGAAATTCGCTGAACAAGTTCGAACCGAAGACCACCACACACGTCATTCCTTGCTCTGCCCCCGACAAGTGATCACAAAAAAACAGTCCAGCTGGATTCTCCAGGTGGCGACTTCCTATATGCTGGTTAAAATTCAATGACCGTCATTGGATGCTAAATCTAAAGGTCTGTTTGCCAGCCAATTAAATCCCACAAAATGTCACGCGCAACAATGCCAAGAAATAAAAGGCATCCCCACCAGCCCCACACTGCTGTACCTCTACAGCACACGACCTCTGTCTTTTTCCACTGTTATGTGTCCCCATTTACGCTGGAGTTAAACTATAGATTTAGTCCCTGTAATTAACAGAACTAATTCAGCTGGTCATCATAGTTCCAAAAACAGAGACCTTTGTTTTTGTTTTGTTTTTTTCCTTCAAACATAGCGCCCCATCTAATAGAACCAAGATGAATTTAGCAGAGGAAAAGCCTCATATAACTCACACAATACCCAAACTTCCTGCTAAAATATTTAACAATTTTGTTGTTCATGAATTGGGTTATTTGATTTGATAGAAACATTACAAACACGATGCCTTGATTTGGGAATTTGTATAAATAAACAATGGTTTTGTATTTTTATGGGAGAATGTAACAAAGAAAAGCGTGGTGGAGAAGGAGAGAAAATCTTGATCAGGGAAGAAGGAATTTTGAGGGAAAGAATACTGATGGAGGATGATAAAAGCTAGTTAAGATACGATTGATCACTTTAAAACAACTAGAGGGATCCAGTCCCTGCCAACTACTTCCAATGCCATAAAAGTGGCAACTGTTTTTTTTATAATATAAATAAAAACAAAAACAAAAGTAACAACAGGCACCTGTTTTTTTATATAAATAAAAAAATAAAAACAAAACCAAAACTAACAACAGGCAACCTGTTTAATTATGGTACGGTCATTTAAATCCACACAGCGGCTCTGTTTTCTTCTCTCACGGGACACAACACCCACACAGAGCTACACATCACAATGCTGTCTGTCTCCCTCCTCTTCCATCTCCTCTTACTCGCCTTTGTGGATCTCTCCACCTCCACAACGGAGTACCTTAAACTCCCATTGCTCCACAAAACACCATTTTCTACCCCACTCCAATCCCTCTCTTCAGACCTCCAGCGTCTCTCTCTTCTCCGTCACCGCCACAAAAACCACCGCCGAACCTCCTCCAAATCCCCCTTGATATCCGGAGCTTCCTCCGGCTCTGGCCAATACTTTGTCTCCCTCCGCCTTGGGTCCCCGCCTCAAACCCTCCTCCTCGTTGCAGATACCGGGAGCGACCTCACTTGGGTCAGATGCTCTCCTTGCAAGGCTAACTGCTCCGTTCACCAACCCGGATCCACATTCCTCGCTCGCCATTCAACTACCTTCTCCCCGGCTCACTGTTTCAGCTCACTGTGTCAGCTCGTCCCTCAACCTGACCCCAATCCCTGCAACCACACTCGCCTTCACAGCACCTGTAGATACGAGTACGTATACTCTGATGGGTCCAGAACCTCTGGGTTTTTCTCCAAAGAAACCACGACGCTGAATACAAGCTCCGGGAGAGAAATGAAGTTGAAGAGCATGGCATTCGGGTGCGGATTTCACGTCTCGGGTCCGAGCCTTACCGGGTCGAGTTTTAATGGGGCCAGTGGTGTAATGGGCTTAGGTCGCGGGCCCATCTCGTTTTCTTCTCAGTTAGGCCGTCGATTTGGTCGCAGCTTCTCTTATTGCCTCATGGATTACACACTCTCTCCTCCTCCAACCAGCTATCTCATGATCGGCGACGTCGTTTCCCCTGCGAAGGATAATAAAAGCATGATTCGCTACACGCCTTTGTTAATTAACAGTGCATCCCCTACCTTTTACTACATTACCATTAAGGGAGTGTTTGTTGACGGTGTAAAACTACCTATTGACCCTTCTGTGTGGTCAATCGACGAGTTAGGTAACGGCGGGACAGTTATTGACTCGGGGACGACATTAACTTTCTTAACAGAGCCAGCTTACCGTGTGATATTATCGGCGTTCAAGCGTAAGGTGAAGTTACCGAGCCCAACTCCAGGGGGCGCGTCCTCCCAGAGTGGTTTTGATCTTTGTGTGAACGTGACGGGCGTGTCAAAACCGAGATTGCCTAGAATGAGTTTGGAACTCGGTGGTGAGGCGGTGTATTCGCCGCCGCCAAGGAATTATTTTATTGAGATAACCGAGGGAATAAAGTGTTTGGCGATTCAACCCGTCGAGGCGGGGAGTGGTGGGTTTTCGGTGATTGGGAATCTGATGCAACAAGGATTTTTGTTCGAGTTTGACGTGGACAAATCTCGGCTCGGTTTTTCACGTCGCGATTGTGCGGTCTCGTGATGCGAAACGGGGTCGTTTTTGTTTCGTAATTTTCCCCTTTCCCTTTTCTTTTTCAAAGAACTGCTGTTCAATACTCCCACCTAATCTCAATCATCGTTCTTAGACTCGAACTCAAAGTCGGATTTGGATGTAAACAATCTGATACTATTCCGACTAATTTCTATTTATTTTCTGTCGAATATTGTCAAGGGAAAACCACAGTATAATCATTTAATTGTTCTTGAAAATAAAATAAAAATAATAAAAATTTTAATCTGGTGATTTTTTTCAAAATTCAGCTTTTCACGTGGATGATTGGGTTGCCTTTGAAAATCAATTTTCTATAGCTTGCATCCCCCGGCTTGTTCTCCTCTTTCCTTTTTTTTTTTTTGTGTGCGTCTCCTTCTCATGTGATTCAATGGTGGATCTAGTTTCTAATAAATATATATGAAAAAAATTGAGCCAAACCCTGTCTCCACGTGCTGTGCGTGTGTCATGATCCCCTTCAACGGGGCAAAACCACTCCTTCAATTTTATTTTTTGTTTGAATTAGTTTATATAATTGGACTTTATTTTTAATTACATGCCTCTTCAAATTTGTTTTCGTCTCTTAATTGTTATTTATTTTATTCAACATGTTTTTTTACTTTTAAAATCACCCGGGTTGTTCTGGGCTGGTTTGTATGTTGTTATTTTATATCGTCTTTCAATTGATTTCATTGCTGTTTTTTTAATTAATTTTTTTTTTCATCACTGGTTTTTTATATTTAGTTTATTAGATTTAGAGTCTCTATTTTGTTTTGAGTTTGATTACGTGGTTATCCTAATCTCTTATCTCGAATAATATATTTTATTAATTAATTAGGACCGCATCAAATCAAACCAGTATATCACCATCTCATTGTCTTTTTAAAAAAAAACACAATCTCTAATATCTCAATAGTTTTGAAATGATGCTGCATTAAATTCTTCACCTTCCATCATCTTTATAATAGTTTTTGAAAATTAAAAAATAATCCAACTCAGAGTCAGGAATATAACCAAGAAATTACATGATGTTTATATTCAATACATGTATTGCTGGGCTACATGAGAGTTTCATAGTCGAATAGCCGTGCAAAAAACAAGAATTTAGTTACAGAGTAATGATAAATAAATAAAAATAGAAACTAAACTCACACACCCATTTCATTTATATAAAAATATCTCAATCTTGTTTTTTAACAAGATTAAAGCTTACATGTCCCATTCAAATCGAAAATTTATTATTGTCGATCTTTTAATTAAACACTAACAATATTTTTTAAACTAGTATTAAATATCTGACACGGAAGAATATGGTAACCTAATTCTTATTTTTAAAAATTTATGATAATTTTTCTAGGGTTTTCCCATTTTCTTTTTATAGTGCACATCTACGAGCAAAAAACAAGTTTTGTGTGTTTAGTAATGAAAAAAACGCAAATTAATTCACTATGGGATCCATCCAAAGACCGCGATTCATTTTTTTGCATGTGTTTCATGGGTTGCGAGTCTTGGTTCACAGCGTGAAGCAATACCATTGCAGGGAAGTAATCAACAGTTTTAGCTCTCTCTCCCTCCCTCTCCACAGTGACAACTTTCTCTCTCTACACAACAACGACTCTCTCTCTCTCTCTCTCTCACGGATAGCTCTCGGAGACACTATCGTCTTAAGAAGACGTGAACCATGCAACGCACCATTTCACGCCAAATATTTTAAAGTTGGACTTGGAGGGGTCTGCTCTCGGTCCGGTCCAAGTCTAACAAATTTGAGCTTTGCCCCAATTTGGTTGCTTGGCCATATAGTTGGGGCGGGCCTAATCTGTTTTTTTTTAATATATTGAAAAAATAAAATATATATATATATATAGGTAAAGATCGGTCTTGGTGAAAAGGAAAAATACATAACCACGTTTCATTCAATGACCCATGTTGTTTTTTGATTGATTACGAGTCATAATCTTGAAATTGGATTTGATCTTGGAATTATATCTCTACAGTTGAATTGTAAATGTTGTTACTAATGATAAAATTGCAAGTATTTTGATGGGAAAATAAAAATAAATAAATATTTTTTTTCATGGATTATTAATTACATTTTATTGTTATTGTACGTGTGTCTTTTAAAATAATTCTACAAATTGATAATATATGAAAAACATGATAGCCAAACATACAAAATTGATTTTTATCAATTTCATACTCTACCATAATTTTAATCAAATATTACAACTTTAATTATCAACCACAACTAAAAATATTTTTCATAAAATTATTTTTTTAAAACTCAATCATAAAAATAAAAATAATATCAAACACACGAATAATAAAATTAAACGAAGATTGAAAATCCTAAGAAACATACAGTGAAGGAATCTGGAAATGAATTTTCAAGTAAGGAATCTAAAAAAAATAGCGAAGGAGTGCAACCTATAAAAAAAATTAAAGGCACTGAAAAACAATATTCCTAGTGAAATCGTGTTAACTGTGCTGACCAAAGCTAACAGCGACAGCAGCACGGCGTGGTCCATGTCGGTTCTAAGAGATATATGATATGGTTTTTGTTTTTAGATTTTTTAATAATAAAATTTATATAAAATAATATTCTTTTTTTTTCTATTTTAACATATCAATATAAAAATAAAAATATATGCTTACAACATCATCTGCAATGCAATACGACACCCCCTCGCTGAGAATACAGTAGATGCTCTTTCAGCGGACCGTTTTTAACTGAACCTTTACTTGTAAACACCAAACTGTCAAGTGTGAAGTAAAAGGTATATTCCTTTTCTTTTTCCTGGGATACTTCGAAGCTTTTTCCTTTTTTTGTCTTCCTCTCGTTATCTCTTTTAAATATAAAATAATCATGATTTAATCTCGATACTTGCAAGATAAATCTCAAAACACTCTAGATTAAAGGGATAATGTATAAAACTAATATTTTTATAATAGTATTTGAAAATTATCTAAGAAAATAAAATAAAAAATAAAAAATAAATATTTTAAGAAATATTTTGAAAGCACAAAAATGAATTATCTGCATTGCTTTCCGTTCACTCGCCAAAGATCGTGAGCTTATCATGTGATCAGACTATAGAGCCAACTCTACAAATTGTACTATCTCTTACGTCGACGACCCCCAATGTATCGTGATGATATGAGCCCACTCACTTGTCAATTCCAGGCGGGGTCAAGTTTGGCAGTCCAGTGAAGACCAAAGTTCCGCCCTGGCCTTCTTGCTTAAATTAAATGTTGTCAGGCAAACACTGTTTATCCCCAGCATTAGCACACACACACACACAAAAAGAAGAGGGTGCAACATTTGGGACTTCATAAATATCACGTGAGAGGAATTACTGAGACCGGAGTGCTGCTCCCATCTTGACAGCTGTTTCTGCACTGGTTTTATGGATTATTTTATTTATTTTCATGTTTCTAAAGTGTTTTTTTCCTAAATAATGACACGGTGACATTAAAAATATATAATATAAAAATATATATATAAAGAATATATAAAAGTATACTATATGCTTATCAATCTCCCACCTCGTTTACTGTATCTCAGTGGAGATGGGCCATTGCATGGGACGTGGAGACCACATCTTATCTTCTAAGTGCACGGCAGCTCTTTTCATGTCGTGACTGTCACAAGTTTAACCCATTGTTCCATGAATTTGAGATCCCTGAGTGAATGATTTTGGTTACAGATCCCTTGCGTGTGTTTTCATCAGCCTACTAGTCATGATGCGCGGGAGCTATTAACAAATCGGGCGAGGCCCATTTAAAAGCCTTAAACAAATTAACCGAAGCCCAACAGATTGGTAGATACTGAAATTCATTGTTTTTGTAGCGTATGCCTGATTTGATTGCAAGACTTTGCCACTATGTTCATTAGAAAACATTCAACAGGAAACATAACGAACAAGGAAAGCTCGAGGTGGGAGGCAAACCTTTTTATATGTTTCTCCACTGGGTTTCTTTGTCACTAAAGTCGTCTTATTTTGTCACTACTCACTACTAGTTTATTGTTTATACGAAGGGATGCCATGTCATTCAGCACCCAGGAGCTAGTGGAGATGCATTTGAACGACACGTCGTTTATGGGACCAGACCCTGACTAGACTGGTTTTAAGGGCCTAGGCATTTAACCCCGTGACAGCTGGCCTAGATGTCTATTGGGCGGGTTTTGGATTTCGGTTTCGGCTATGTTTTATTCTTCCCTTTCTTTGCTTTTTCATAACAGGTGAGATTAAAATCTACATTTGCATTTACCTTCTTCTTTTTTTAAGTAGCACGACCAGGGCTTGACGGAAAAAATATTCTTTTCTTCTTTACTTTTTAAATAATAAGTAAATGACAGTTGAGATAATTTTTTAAAATATTTTTTATATCGAAATATATTCAAATAATTTTTTTTAGTTTTAAAAAATTATTTTTGACATCAATCTAATAAAATAAAATGATCTAAAAATACAAATAAATAATTCATTTAAAAAAATAAAAAACTGCGGCTGAAAGTCCATCTCACCTTAATAATATAAATAAATCCACAAAAACCATCACAGTTTCACGTGATTTTTTTTAAAGAAAAGTAGCTGGACCGATAGGTCATTTTGTTTTTGAGAGAGCTTCCATGGAAATATAGCATAGCTACTCAAAGATCAATTCAGAAACAGCTTCGCTTACACCAGAAAAGTAAGAGTCTTTCTAACATATATAGCATCACACGCACGGATTTTCTTCTTCCAATCACCGATCATCTATACATGAGAAAAAAGGAAGGACAAAAGGCCTTGACAAGACACATGCAGCATGCGAGCTTGTAATTAGTTTATCCAATAAAATGATTATATAAATTTTAAAAAGAAATAAATGGCTGTCTAGCTAGAAAAAGAAAAGAATATCAAGTGTGATGATCCTTATATGTAGTTCATCAGGTGCTCATCAGGGTCAGCGGCCCTCTTAAATTAATTAATATCCCTTCTCTCCTGTCTTGTGATTAGAGAAAACTGCAGCGAATCAGCAAGGGCTCATTGTAACTTGTAGCAAATGTTAGAAACAAAAATAAGCCACAAAAGGTCACGCAGCAGTTTTCCAGTTCCAAAAGTGTATCGACTCCAGCTAAATAATTTCATTAATACAGGTTAAATGAGAACGCTCGATACAGTGATGATGATCGTGAAATGATTACCCGGCTACTTAAATATATTAATTGCCATCCAGCAATCAATGGAAAAGGTCTAAAATGCTTTCCCAACACATGAGAGTTCGTTCCAGTCAACATGATCTTCTACATATATATAACTATTTGGATTCCCATATTTTAATTCGCCACATCTTGCTTTGATTAATCGTCTTCCGTCTGATCTCATTTGATTCAGTGGGACTGATCGGCCTGCCTTTCGGCTTCGGAAAATGATAACCAGACCCTATTCTGTACTTGTAAGGGAAAGAGACGTGCGGGGGTGAGAGGTATAATTGAATGGAGAAGTGCAATGCATGTCCCACTTCGAGGACACATGTTTTGACTCTGGAAAAGAAAAGGGACTGCTGATATATCTCCTGCCAGACAATCAAAAATACCTTGTTCATCCATGATTAGGACAGCTTGTGTTACTAAGACACAATAAAGAAGTTTGAATTTTGCGAGATCTTGAGGGAATGCTCTGATTAGATTACATTTAATTGGTCCCCAGGGAAAGATCTTCTTTTTTTGACCGTCCAAAACCTGTTAATTATGTAGACAATCCGATCCTTTTCTACTTTTTGAAGGCCATAAAGACCTAATAGTTACCGGTGATTCCCAGTCCAGGTCCAGTACCACCAGTACTCTTCTTGGAGGTTTGATTTCAATTGAAATTCTCGCCAAAAGCAAGAAGAAGATGAAAATCTCTGCTTAGGTTTGTGACAACGGTTTTGTTACTGTTCTCCAGTTCCAAGTCGGTGGATTTGGGGACAAGACTTCTCTAGTTTTTATTTTTGCTCAGCAAGACTTCTGTAGTTGAGGCTCACGTAATGTTATAGTAGCACAGGTTCGTGGCAGTAGAGACTGAGTTTTTTAGCAGCAGGGAACCAGGCTTTGAGTCACTTCATCGTGTTTCCTGCTCTAATTACTCTCGCTGAAACCTTTCTGAGCTATGTATATACAATTGTACAGACACTACTAACGTGCATGAAAGTGCTTTTTGGGACGTCTACCTCACTCTCTCTAGTTTAGTTTGATTTTGTTTTTGTGTTTTAGAAATAATATTCTAAAAAAACTAAAATTTATTTTTATTTTTAGGCTAATGATATGTTGATATTAAAAATATATTTTAAAAAATAAAGATAAATTATTTTTAAATAAAAAACACTTTAAAAAACAACTATTAAAAATATAATTACGGAAGATCACTTCTCGGGTTCAATTTGATGAACTAGCTAGCTGCTTGCGGCTTTAAACGTGAGAGGGACTATAAATACGTACATTCCCTTTTGAAGACCCCAAGAAGTTTCTCAAGAATTCACTTAACCTTTTAGTGGAAGCCATGATGAGTGCCCATTTGTCTTGTATATTGCAAAAAGTTTCTTACTGGGAAAATGGTTCGATAGATGAAGAGTTGTTGAGACGGGGGAACGGGCCAGCTGCAGTGTAAAGGGAGCACGCCAGCTAGCCAGAACAAGCAGTAAACAGTGTGTAATAATTCTAAATAAAAAGGAAAACCCGAATCTAAGAGATGGAGGGCATTATTATTATGTACTAATTAAGATCATTTTATGTCTCTCATTGCCATGACCGGTGCCATCAAATACTTACGGGGCTTTCATTTCACCTGTAAGACTGCGGAGCAAACTGTGTTATCTTGCTGTTGGAGTTCATTCATTCTCAGTTCGAACCATAATGCCTGGAACTTCAGTGAAAAATCGAGATCTTCTTGAGATCTTCTTGAGAACTTCAGCAAGAATACACATACACAAATGCAGTGATGATGGGCCAGATATCAAATTGAGATCTTCTTGGAGAAGTTATGGTGGATGAGATTTGGATTTTTCTTTTAATAGTGGAAAGAACTCAAGTTTTCTTGTGTCTGGTGACAATTAAATTATGGCGCATGCACGCAAAATATCTTCACCACTTCAATCTGTTGTGAGCTAGCTTGTATTTGCGTTTGCTTCCTACTCAATCTCAATTTGACTCTTTTCATGACGCTCATAACCACTTAAAGGGATGATGATATGTCGCCTGCTGCCGGATAGAGTACAGGCACGATCCTTACAGCTATAGCTAGCTTGGATTTTAAGTTTCTTCCATTCACGGGAGAAAATTATAGCGATGGTACACGTCGATGACGGTATCTAATTGTCTATTTGTAGCTTGTTACACCTATATCTATTAGGGTTAACATGCAACTGAATTAAGGGATATTGAATCTAGTATTTTAGTAGGCACATGTTTATTTGAGCTCCGAGCATAGTTGAATTGAAAGATAACGAGTTTAGTAATATGTCAAATCCATGTGTGCGTAGACGTATTATGTTGCTGAATCCAGAAATGTTAAATTTTATAGTTAAAGAATAATATAAATCATATTTTGAGGTTTTATCTGTAAGCTTGAGTTTATAGATAAGATGATAACATGAGTTTGTGTAAATTTTAAAATTTAGAAATGTAATATTATCACTATTTTCTTACCACTTTTCAATATACAACTAGATTAAAAATTATAATTTTAAAATATGCTTACACACAGGTACGTGTTGCAACCCAAAACGATCTTAATACCAAGGCTTCGATTTCTCCTCCTCTTGCTCTGTTGGTGACTTGGCATGAATGGGAAGAGACGGATGAATCATTGGTGCCAGATGTGAATGAACTCAATTACTCAAACAACACCCATCATCATGAGCCAAACGCCGAGGCAAAGATGAATTGACTGTTTGTCTAGCAGTATATAGTGTTATTTTTGACATTAATTTAAAATAAAAACAAAAAATTCAATTTTTTGAAAAACAAACGTCATGATAGGGTGGGATTGATGTCATCATCACCCCACGAAAGGGGCGTCTCGTGGGGTATGTTAGTGGGCGGTGCAGCTATCATCGGATGTTTGAATAAGCTACTTGAAAAAAACTAAATTATATATAAAAAAATGTGTTATTACAAAAGATGAAAAGTATATACAAGAAATGGGGACCGGGGCAACCATGCGTGACCACATTGGATCCAAAAAAATAATACTAAAAGCCCTTCTTCGAGTTCTCCTTTCCTGGCAAATAGTAAAGCAATATGCAAGAAAGTAGTGGCTACTAGCTAGTGACAGTCCTCAAGAGGTAAAGAGTGTTTTTGCTTCCGTACCAAAGAAGTAGCTAAGGGATGAAGATAAAGCAATTAGCTGAAAGGACGCATTAGGAAAGGGCTTGCCGATGGCTGGTCTGTGATGGGATTTATTCATTTGTTTAATATATATTCTTTTAACCCTGTAATTAACCAAAATCCTATTTAGAATATAACAGTACTTATGCAAAAAAAAAACAAAAAAAAGAAAGATATATTCCTCGGTAACTTGCTAAAGATCACTATATATTTGTGTTTAAAAGAGAAATAAAAGACATGCAGGTAGCGTACATGATTTTTGTATACCTTTTGAGACGCAGGCTCTGCTTATTTGACTGTGTAATTACCCCGATCGACCTTGTAGGTAGAGTGAACAGAACCATTACATTATATTCTGTGCTTTCGTTCTTACTCATTCTAACATGAACAGAAGGATTGAAACTCCTTAGACCCAGCCATGCTGGAAGCAGAGGCAGCGAAAAATGGGAGCTCGTGGCGTAGGATAAAGAGACAACAGTGAGTTGATCTAGATTGTCGTGCCCACGCATTTAAAAAGTGTTTAGAAGCATCTATTATTCCATCTTGCTTCTGGCGTTTGAAAGTTATAATTGAGAAATGTTACCACCAGCAACAACTACCACAGATCTCATTCTGAGACATATATAAATATATGGGATGGATGCATGTCGGACAATGGACAGTGATGATATATCGCACTCACTCAAGCAACATACATACCTCCAAAAATATAGTAAAGAAATGATCTCATGAGAAGCTCAACAACGCCAAACAAAATCTTTTAACCAGCTGCTAGAGTATATATTATAACAAATTAACCAAAGACCTAATTAAGATTCCCTGTAATGGACTCTAGGTAGATGAAACCTAGATAATAAACGCGTTAGTCCAATTTGTATTATATTATTTTCCAAGAACTGAAATCCTTGTGATCTTATTAAAGGTGTGTGTGTGTATAGGAAATGCAGCTGCAGCCACTGAAAGACTGTAATTAAGGAGAGAACTGAAGCACATACAACTATTTTTTCCAAAATGCCGCAGCGATAAGGAGCCACCCTTACCCGGTCCCATTTATCACTATCAAAATACACAGGTGCCCTAATATTCTCCTACACCTACCAAAACACAAAAGGGCTGCCTCTAAATCTCAAAAGGACCGATAACAGCTATGAATACATGTAACTGAAACCAAGAACCTTATGGAGCGGAGAGCGAACCAGGCTAGACAGAGAAAGAAAAGAGATGGAGTGTGTTCGAAGACACCATGATTACATGGTCTTGGGGGAGCAGAAAGGATGGTGGTGTGGAAATAGCGAAGAGTATATATGGAAGAACGTGGGGGCTTGACCGGTCGAGGTAATTATTCAAAGTTATCATAAAGTCATGAGCTAGCCAGCCTAAAATAATTACTACTCCTAATCAGCAGCACCACTAATTAACAAAGTTTAATTGCCAAAAAGAGAAAAAAAGAGAGAGCAAAGGGTTCATGCATATATAGCTAACCCTTCAATCATGACGATACTATCAGCCTTTTCTGTCTTTGGTCGGTCGACAATCTGCGTTTTTTTACCACTATGTTTGTTTTCGTGTTTCCCATCTCTCCCCACTCACTCAGTCACTCTCTCTAATTAACTGCACTTGCACAGAGTGTAATTATACAGTCTGAACCAATCACAAAGCAACAGGCCGGATAATGATAATTTACTGGGGCGGGGCTATATATTACATACTTTGTGTATAAAATAATCAAAGAGATATCCCCACCCTCACCCCTGATAGCTACAGGGATGGATGGATGAAGAGAATGCCGTGGGAGGAAAGGAAAGGAGAGTTAGCAGTTCTTACAGACTCTATATATTTAGAGTGGTGGGAGAGAGAAAGAGGTGCAGATCAGCACAGAAGTAGAGCATAAAACAAAAAAGGAACCAAAAGGATACCAACAAAACATCAAAGAAAAAGGAAAGCTTATATAGTTGAAGTTTAGGATAAAAAGGGTCATCACCACGCCCTTTCCACAAAGGCTGTGCCATCCAAAAGAAAACCTACCCAATTGAAAGAGATATTGAGAGTCATTCATTTTGATTCACAGAGAGATCGAGAGAGAGAGAGAGAAGCCTGAGACCCGCTTCCTTTCTTCGGCTTTTCTTTTACCATCTCCACCACCACCAGAGATAAAAGAGTTTAGAGCACTGAAAAGTCCATATATCCATCCCAGTACGGCGTAACATATCAGAGCGCTAGGTTCTCCACGGCTCGTGTTCTCCTTTTGCTTCTCCTTATTGAAAAGTAAAACGCAGTACTCTCCACCTACTCTCTTCCCCCCTCCTTTTCATCTATATGATCTCCACGGCTAGCAAGAAGGAAGTGATCGATATGATTACAATTTCATACCAATAGAATTTTCCATCTTTTTTTTATTTTTCTGTAGAGTGACAGAGAGAGAGATGTGTGGATTTAAAGAAGAAGAGTACCAAGAAGAGAAAACCATCCATAACCTACAAAACTACCAAGAGCAGCTATTTTTGCAATACAACCAACAAATGCAACAGCACCACCACCAACAAAGCAGCGATATCTATGGAGGAGAAAGAGGATCAGGATTGATTTTCCCAGAAAGTTCACCGATCTTGCCATGGCCTCTTCCTCCAGCTCATTCTTTTAACCCAGCTCACTTCACTTCAAATCACCCAGTTCGTGACCATGACCCATTTCTTATCCCTCCTCCAATACCTTCCTCATATGGGGGGGTTTTCAATAGACGATCTCCTTCCCTTCAGTTTGCTTATGATGGTACATCCAGTGATCATCTTAGAATTATATCTGACACTCTCGGGCCAGTGGTTCAACCTTGTTCAACTCCTTTCGGGTTGCAAGCTGAGCTGAGTAAGATGACTGCTCAAGAAATCATGGATGCTAAGGCTCTTGCTGCCTCTAAGAGTCACAGTGAGGCTGAGAGGAGAAGAAGAGAGAGAATCAACAACCACCTTGCTAAGCTCCGCAGCCTACTACCCAGCACGACCAAAGTAAGTATCATGGTATATCGTCACCAAATTTTGAAAACATACATAAAAGTGTTACAATATTAACCTATGAAATATCAAACCCTTAATTAAATAAAACAATTACATTTGTTTTCGTGGTAAAACAAGTTGTTTTCTTTTAAAGATGTCTATCAATCTTGCTGCGGATTCTAGTTAGATGGCTGGTCGGATAATATAGATGCCACCAAAACATAATATATTAACTTTTTATATATAGGAATATAGGAAAGGCAGTTACATTTTTTCTCTTTGTTAGCTTATCCTTTTGTTTTCATCCTTTGAATACTGGTACGCACCATTGTCTTTTGCTTTCTTTGGTGTATTCTCCTTCTGGGACTTGTGCTAGTTCCGAGGAAAGAAAAGAAAAACTGAAAGGGAATAATGTCGCTAAGTTGATATGATAAAGAGGAACCGAGGAGCTGTTGAAAAGCTTCCATGGAAATTTCTTGCCGGTTACCAGTCAAAGCAAAGAGGAGAATGAAAAGATATAAAGTCTGGCAAAACTAGCATTCTTGTCAGTCACTTCTAGATACCCCGTGCCCTAATCCTCTTTCAAAACCCCGCCATTAGTGAAACCTGCTTTCATGCCTGCCTGAATCATGCATTCAAAGATCGAATAACATGTCCCCATAGTATCTCTTCTTTTCAAACACCGAAAGACAGTTAAGTTTTAGATGTAATGATTCATAATTAATCGCTTTTCCTTCAACCTACAAAATGATCATTATAGCTTGATTCCTTTTCTTTTAATTCTTTTTTGTTTCTGGCGAGTAATTAATTAATAACTAGAAACTGTAACATACGTGAAAGTACTGATTCTGTCCCCTTGTTTGTGGCATGCACAGACAGACAAAGCCTCGCTGCTAGCAGAAGTGATCCAGCATGTTAAAGAGTTAAAACGCCAGACTTCTTTGATAGCCGAAACAAGTCCAGTACCGACAGAAATGGATGAGCTAACAGTGGATACAGCTGATGAAGATGGCAAGTTTGTGCTCAAAGCATCGCTTTGCTGCGAAGATAGGTCTGATCTCTTGCCTGATCTAATAAAAACCTTGAAAGCTTTGCGTTTAAGAACATTAAAAGCTGAGATCACGACACTTGGTGGACGGGTAAAGAATGTTTTGTTCATTGCTGGTGAAGATGATTCTTCAAGTGATATCAATGACCAGCAACCACCACAATATTCTATAAGCTCAATCCAGGAAGCACTGAAATCAGTTATGGAGAAGACAGGTGGCGACGAGTCTTCTTCAGGAAGTGCCAAGAGACAAAGAACCAATCTCAATATCCTTCAACAACAACACAGGTCTCTATAATTTTTCCAAGAGACCTTGAGTGCCTTTCTCTTATAATTTCTCCTTTTTTTCCTTCTTTTTTTTGCTTGTGAGCGTGTCTTTTTTAGTGTGTTTTGTGTGTAGTTTTTACCCGTAAACAAATTAAAGAGAGGCAGTGACGGTATATTGGTGTGTATTTTTTGACTTACATCACTACATAATATGGTGCTGTACTTAGAGAAGCGAGAATGGATATATTGCGGGTTGGTGTTTGGTGGGGTTACCTTTCCTTCCCAGCCCACATATATTTTCTATCATTGGTATCGATATAAGGTTTCTCTTCCTACGAAAAAGATCCTTACCTGTTTTTTTGCTTGCATTAACCTGTTTCTATTCTCTCTCTGTCGTCAGTTTGGTGGAATTTATGGATCATCATGTACGATGGTGACGATGTTGTTGCCGTCATCTGCGACGTCCCTGCTGACCATCACCGCCTTGTTCCTGGCAGTACAATGCTGCTTAAGTCAGCTCCGGATCTTGTTTTAATTTCTCGAGGGTAACAAGAAAAGGGAAAAGAAAAGAATAACCCTAATGCTGAATTCGTGTTCTAGGGGTCGCAAGTGAGTAATAAGCTAAAGGACCAATTTAGCCACTGAGGGATGCGCTGTTGTGTTTCACTTCTCTCTTACGCCTCCTTGTTTAATTTCGATTCAACTAGAATTGATGTTGTTTAGTTATGAAGTTCATTAAAGACCTATACGAGTTGCAGTGGTAGATGGTTTGTCGAATAATGCCAAACTTAATATTTCTCCCATGAATTTTACACGTGTATTCACAAAGAAAGAAATTATTTAGCGAATTATGTGCTCTAATAGGAAACTTATAGAGAAACGGATGCGGGGGTAAATTATTTAGCGAATTATTTGTTCTAATAGGAAATTAATTTCAGTTTTAAGAAACCCAACTTTGTGTTTTTTGTATGTACGTATGAGCATTGCGAAATATGTATACCTACAAGAGTAATGCACTAGTAATCAAGTATGACATGCAAAAATAACAGTTGCATGCCTTAATAATTTGCTAGATTCCTCCCACTTACCCTGTTGTATGTTTATTATTATTATTATTATTATTATTATGACTTGGTATTAATAATGAAGATCTCATTTCTATAAGTTGATGATATTAGTACTTGGAGGGACGCGGCACCCTTTATTGAGTATCATAACGTTTTTTGAGAAAACAAATAGATTTTTATTAGTTTATTGGACCGTGCTACACTACGGGGTGGATATATGTATTTTTTATTGTGACAAAAAAAGTAATATAGTAGAGAACTATTTGATATTATTAGAAAACATGATTCAATTGATAAACCTTGAAACCTCGTGATTCAAATTCTTTTCTAGCTCAAACATAAAATTAAATCGTGTGATAATTGATTTGATATGACCTAGTTGACTCGATCAATCTAAAAATAAAAAAAACTTCCCAGCCCACTTCTTAAAACCAACTAGTTGTTAAAAAAAAGTCTTTTCGATGAATTTGTGAAAAAAATGAAATTAATAACAAAAATTTTACTGACTTACTTTTTGACTAGCTTAATTAGATTTCAAATCAATCTCCATGAGAGTTTTTCCCAACATAATCTAATCGGCTTTGTTATTCCAAAGGGAAGCCGGTTGACATGTAAGAAAAATAAAAACAAAATCAAGAATAAAATAATGAAATTGAGAGAAATTTTAATATAGAGTTAATCAATGTCAGAGATGTCTTAACATAGTAATGACCAGAGCTGACCTGACCGGTCTATAAGTATCTTAGATGATTTTATAATAAAATATTATGAGAATGAATTCGAGAATAAATAGATTGAAAGGAAAAGGGAAAAGAAAAGAGAGAGAGAGAGAAAGAAAGGGAGGCATCATGTTATATATTTAAATCCTGGCCTCTAGATTTTAGTAGATGGTTATGATTATCAAAGCACATTCCAGAAAAGAAAAGAAAAGAAAAATAAAAAAACTCAACATTCTTTCTGTGAATGGTAATTGCATTCATTAGTCATTACATATCTGATTTACAAAGAACAGCTCCGAAAGAGAATAAAAACATGCCGCCTTAGAGAATGTTGTTCCTGCAAAACAATGCATTCATGGACATGGTCAAGAACTCCTGGCCTGGCTACGAATCTTCAATCACGTGTACCTACACTATATATGTTTATAGTTTAACTTCCATCCAACTTTCATGATGATCGATCGAATTGTCAATAAAAAGAAAAGAAAAATACAGAAAAAGGGAAAGATCCTGGTCTTTTATTTGTCCATGAACCAATATATTCCAATTAATACAGAATAGATAAAAAGTAAAACCTTTGAGCATACCAGTTTGATGAGATTGTAGAATACGAACACGACCGTTGATCATTCGAGAGTCATGTTAAAGATTGGTGGGCTAATCTGTGATCTTGGGTTTAACTTCTCTTGGGCTTAAGTTCGCTTGGGCTTATCTATCGGATTTCAGATCTGTTTCACGCAAATCAACATGATGGATAGAACAAACAAGCCCACTAATAAAACACTTCTTTTTTAAAAAGTGGTGGCCCATGCAGGTTTCGAACCTGCGACCTTCGCGTTATTAGCACGACGCTCTAACCAACTGAGCTAATAGGCCGCTTGTTGTTAGAAATAAATTAAGACCTAAAAGATAGAAAACGAAGCAAGAGAATAACTAAATAATGTCATGTTAGCATTGACGAGGGAACTCCGATTTTATTAAATTATAGTGAGGTTATCATAAATTTGACTGAAAATTTATTTTTAAACTAAATTATGGTATGTATAAACTCTTAATTTATTAATTTATCCTTGTATTTGTCAATTGCTAATTTTTTGATTTGCCACATGTTTTATCTAAATTTTATATATACAAAAATTAATGTAAATTTTAAGATATTTATCCTTTATTAATATGGGAGATCACAAGATAAAGAGCTTGCATGGCACGTGTAGCACACACTACGCCTTTGCTTGTTTTTAGTTATAAAAACAGATGGGAATGAATCCCTGAAAAGTAAAATCCTTAATTCCCAGACTTTGAAGTCTAAAGAAGCAAGTGATACGAGGCAACATGAAACATATTCAGAGGATATCCAATAGTTACTTTTACTTATATATGTATTAAAAAAATATATGTTTTTATTTTTTAAAATATATTTTTAATATTATTACATCAAAATGATCTCCTTTTTTTTTCAAAGCAAGATAATTTATTTTAAAAAAAACCTTTTGAGTTCTTTCTAAACACCCTCTTAATGATATAATAATATGATCTCTTCATCATGAAATGTCAATTTTTGTGCAGCTGTGGTTTTATTTTTTTTTTTAAAAGCACTATCTTTACATACTTTAAATATAAGCTTTTGATAAATAACAATTGTTAAAAAAATTAAAATAACATAGATTGAACATAAATTCCATTAATATCAAAAGGTTGATTGAAAAATCGTTTTTTCATTCAAATTGATTTACATGTACAACAATCAACTCAAAACCAAGATGCAAGATTCAATATGAAAGAATGAGTTATTGGTGATACATTGTGACTCTCTTTTAAATATCTATTATTGCTAAAGAGATATCAACAAGATGATTCTAGTCATACCTTAAAATACCACCAAATAAGGCTGTATTTAGCCAATAGTTCCTCCAAACGGGGACATGAAGCATTTTGTAGATGCCGAGAAGAAATGAATTTCAATGATTTGCAAATCAATTGCCAACCTTCGTAACCTGATGCAAGAAGAGCATCCAAGTTTCTAGAGATTGTAGAAAATGGTCCAGTCAGATCCACCCTCTGTTCCTTAAGAACCAAGGCATCCTCAGCAGTAAATGGTACGGACACACAGATAGCTTTTCCTGCCATGAGCACTCTGGCCCCATCCCCTCTACAGAAGATGGAATGCTTTTCCAGATGCAAGGATTGATGGGTACGTGGACGATGTGGACAACATTCACTGGCTTTGCGAATCTCCAATGAATTCTAGATCTCACCTGCGGGAACTAAACTGGTGGGAGAGAATGTCAAATTTCTGGGAAAGTTTTTGTACAGTAGCAAAGCAAAAACTGATAAATCATGTACAAAACTCAACAAGGAGTCGCAGCATAACAACCTACAGAGTTTGACACTTGAAACAAACAATCTAAAGTTTCCTTGCATTCTAGGAATAATATTAATTATATTCTAGAATCTTATCTAATAATTTAAATTTTTAGATGAGATGGTTCTCGATATTATTTGAATTTTATTGATCAAGCTGGTCACGATTTCGAGTCTCAGCATTCTCATTTTATTTGATAAAAATCAAACTACGATGTAATTGCAGATCTATATGAATGTTTGAATTCAAGACTAACTGTAATAATGAGATGACAATGGCGGGCATATCATCAGAGGACAATACCCACAAAATATAACATTCATTGCATTCACATGCCTGTCAAAAAAGGATCATAATTGGAATCATATGATCTTCATCGCTTCTGTTTCCTCAGCTGGTTTGACTTGTCAACCTTCTGGTGGTTAAGATGCTTAGTTGTCACAGCCCTCATCCCTTTCCATCGTGAACCCCTAGGCTGGAACCCACGGTCCTTGCATTTCTTCTAGCATTCTTATAGTTATTTTGGCCCTTGCATCAAGAATCTATTCATTAAAAGCCTTCATAATGTTATGGTCAACATACCTCGAATGCACCAGAAATTTTGAACAAAATCGTTCTCCGTCAAGATTTGATCTTCTTTCAACCACACAACAGCACTTCATTTGGTTTTGTGGATTCGTCGCGATCTCAGGTTTAATTTTGATTTGATCTTCTTTCAACCACACAACAGCATTTGATTTGGTTTTGTGGGCTCGTCGCGATCTCAGGTTTAATTTTGGGGAATGCTTGTGTTGTTTGGGTGTTTCGCGTCAAAACCGCTGTTTTCTCAGTTGTTTTTTTATAATTAATTTTCATCACATTTTCTTACAGAAGGCAAAAAAATAATTTTAAAAAATATAAAACGTATTATTTTAATAATAAATATTTAAAATAGTGATTAAACTATAGATTTTTTTAAATATATATTAATATACTGATATAAAAAAATTATTTTGATATATTTATAAATTAAAAAAAAAAACAGCATTTACTGCCGTGAAGAGCACCCGAGCCAAACAGATGAACTGTCCATTCCCATCCGTTTTAAAGACTAAAAGAGAAGCAAGGGTGGCCCGGCCCATAATAGCGTCCACGCCACATCTCCAGAGGGATTTTATTTTCGCCTTAACCTTCAAATATTTATAAATGTAAATTCCAGTCCATCATTTTTTGTCGGCTTGATGAGTAAATTGGAGATGGCTTATTATTAGATGATTTTTGAAAAATGATATAATATATACAAGATTAATGCGCGTAGATCAATTTATAAAAAGACAATCCGTACATGTGGCCAGATAATTAATGTTTATATTGATAAAAAACCATCTCGTCTAAAAACTTAAACTTATAAGTGATGACTCATAATATGATTTATATTATTCTTTAACACACACTCTCAAGTGAAAGTCATTTGAACTTGAAACTTGCACATATCCACATCATCTTGTGTTTGTTTTTTATCAAATAGAATGGGGGTGATGAGATTCGAATTTGTGACCGTTGAGTCAACAAGACTCTGATACCATATTAAGAAATTATCCCATCTAAAAATTTAAATTTATAAATGAACTCACATAATATGATTTATATTATACTCATGACACATGTAAATTGTTGTTATAGGATACACGTAAGCTCATCTTTCCAGGTAAGTAATAATAAATAAATTATATATTCAAGTTGTCGTATCTTTATTAACCTGACATAAATAAAATGCATTGAGAGTTCATCACAAGAAACGCGTGCAAGCGGTGGCAACCCAAGACTTCGATCTTCCTCGCTGCTGTAGCTGAGAAACTTCCAGGCAGGCTCCACGGGAGTATAATGTGTATAGCCTATAGTCGTGGCCCAAGATAAGAAAGGAGGAAGACGCTAGTTGCCGAAGGTCAGGAGGGAACTATGTCGATATCATTGTACGTGCATGTAAAGTGTAGAACAAGTAATTAACACGTTTCGAAAAAAATTAAGAAAAAAATGTTTTTATTTTTTATTTTAAATTAAAATTTTTTGTATTTTTAAATTATCTTCATATATTAATTTTTTTAACAGCCATTAACCTTCATTTTTTAACTTCAAATCCAACACAACGGTAAAGATTACATTTTTTTTGTATCTAAATGATATAAACACACCGGGAAAAAGAACCTAGAAAAACCCATGGAGTGGGAGTTTGTTCAAAGCTGCTAGAACGAAACTGTAAGGCAAAATTAGATTTCCTTGCCGGAATCCAGCGACTGAAAGTAATCTGCCGGCCATGTTTGTTGACTTCCATTAATGGATATTCAAAGATGGCATGACAGTGAAGAATTGATGCTAGAAAATGAATTTGAGATCTGGAGAGTGAAGTTTAAGATTTTCCTGGTTTTTTTAATGGGCAGGAGCAGTTTTTATACCCGATAAAATGAGTATCGAATCACCAAGTCCATATTTTTATTTAAAAATCATATTTATATGCATCTCCGTTTATTCATCGCACACGCGCACGAAGAACAAGGTGGTTTCCCGTAAAAACACTCATAAGTTTTCCATGCAATCCATAAATCAAATTAAAAATGATCTGGCAATCATTACAGAGTCGAAAGCAATCAAAGCTGTTCATCTCTCACATCAGCGTTCAATCAAGCGATTCGGATGGTGCCTTTCACCTTTTTACCTACGGCTTAGACCATACCATATGATTCCCTCTCCATTTATAAATCGTCCAAGCACTTCCCACCATCAACCGAAATTGCAAGTTGATATTATATATATTAATTTATATTAAATTATATTGTTATTAAAAAAAGACAAAATGAGAAATTATCCATTTGCCATCACACTTCACAAACCTTTTGAGTTACAATGATGTTATCTAGATAACCAACGACTTTGTCTTCTTTACCCTTTTCTTTTATTCAGAATTACCAAAATACCCCGACACTATCCCGCTGATCCGGACAACAGACTTGTAATTAAACAAAAGAGACATGTCTATTTCCATCAATATAAAAAATGTCTCTTTCACTTTGTTTTGCCGTGAAAATGAAGCCATGACGACAAAAATGTCTCAGTTTCGATGCCATTTATGATTCATTCTCCCTGCAATTTCGAATTCTTTTCTCTCGCCCACAGTTTCCTCTTCCGAGAACACAAACAAGCTAATTCCGAAATAGAAAGGGGGTCAATTCTCTGGAAATCGGAACTTGCTCTAGAAAAATTCCTTCTCTGCTGGTTCGAAGAAGAGTGGTGATGAGCTGGAGGAGAGTCGCCAAGTCATCACAGGGCCTTATAGCTCATGCCTTGCTTTTCTCATTCACGCTTTTGCTTTCTTTCAAGCTAGACCGTGCCGTTCCTTACCATTGGTGGTCAGTTTTTTTCCCCTTTAGTGTCCTTTTTTTTTTAAATACTTTTCCCCTGTCTGTGTTTGGTCGCTGAGAAAGTGAATATCTTGAGGAAGCTCTAAAACTTTAGTGTTTTATTGGAATTCTTGATGACCCTTCTCTGGTTTAATTACTGTTTGAATTTGAAGGGGCTTTCTAGAGTGCTTGATTAAGATTAATATTTTGTGGGTTTTGTGAGATTTTTTGGGGTTTTGGCCGTTTTATTGTCTGTTCACATGAATACATGCATTGAATGGTATATTGTGATGTCATTGAAGTCCTGCTTTCACAATTAGTTTTCAGTTGCTTGCATATTTTTCTTTCTTAAATATATATGTGTGTGTGCTTGGTATAGTGTGGATAATGTTGTGCTAGATTAACGTAGCAACAACTTAGCTATTGCCATTTGTAGATAAACAGTATTCTGTTCAATTTAGTGAAAAAAATGAAATTAAAGCCAGGCAATGCTACTCACTAGCTAATCACCTCGAGAACCATAACAGCAGTTTTTCCTTTAGAATTTAAACTTCAATTTTCCATGTGAAACCTCACAGGCTATATGGTGCTTCTACCAATGTTTTTTTTATTAAAAAATAAAACTGAAATACCATTGTGGTTTCCAGTTCTGGAACCTATGAAAGCCTTTGCTTATTCTAACATAACAGAAGAGACGGGGACAACTAGAATAAAAACCTATATGGTATTAGAAACAGAATAAAAACTCATTTTCATCTTCGTCTTCGAAATAGAAACTGAGCTGATTTTTGTCCCCAAAGAAGGATAGAAGTAATATTTTCCCCTAAACATATCCTACTTCATCCCCAACTTAAGATCTGGATACAATATTTATTTTCCACCATTGAATTTTAAAAATAAAAGAAAACCATAAAAATAAGGAAAATATTATGAAGAGAGATAGAATGAGAGTAAAGAGAGAACATTTTGATCAGATGGAATATGGTTACGATTCCAGCCAAAGCTATCATCAAATAAAAACTCTTGTTGCAAGGAATTTATAGACACCAAAATTATACAATTTTGTTGCGGTTTATGAAGTTTAAGATCTAAAAACTTTAAATTTGAATTTCTAGCGTTGATATGCTGTTTAACAGTTTTTTTTTTTTTGTTATATTTGGGTTTAGAAGGTTTAAGGGAGCATTCTCATGCTCTTTTCATCAACACCAATTTCTTTGCTTGGGCCGGTGAACTTGATGGATTCTGGCATCCCAACCCAAGCCCTCCTGAGTGTGGTTTCAAGCGTCAGCTTGATTTTTTTTCCCACCTGTTTCTATTTTTTCAATCACATACATATATGTTTTATTTTTTCTTATAAAACTTTATTTATCATTCAATCAAATGAAAAATGAATAAAATTAACTAGCTAAAATAGATTATAAATAATTCTTAACACTTGCCAATAAAAAAATAAATTAACCAATGTAAATTGCAATTTATTAGATAATATTTTTATAAAGTTACATTAAAATTAAAAATGATAAATAAATAAATAAATTGTTGAATTGTTATTTTTTCAAAATTCAAATAAAAAATAAAAAATTTATTTTTAGCATGATGTGAAATGAAAATAATATTACTATTAAGAAATTATTAGATAAGTAAACTATGCATAATAATGAAATGTAAATAAATATCTAGTGTTTCAAATGTATTATATAAAGACCAAATAAAGGGTAAAAGATTTTCTTGCATTTTGTATTGTCTTGTAAAGCATCAACCAAATATGATAAAAAGATGCTTACTCTATCTTGTACATCTTTACCAAACACAATTTTGCCTTAGTCATGTATTTCTTTTCTTTTCTTTATTTTATTCCCTTTCCTTTTTTCTTTTTCTTGGAACAAATACCAAATGCAACCAATAAGTTGGTCCTACATGTGCTTAGAATATGTGAGCTGCAATGTTCAATATCATACTTAATTTCTATTGCCAAGCATTCTACTATTTAGAACTTCCTGAGATCTATATATTTTGATTCTTTAAATGCAAGCATGTTCTTGTTTTTTTTGTCTCATTTATTTTTTTGTAACTAACCTATATGCTCAAGCATGTAATATAACAACACCGAGGACAAAAAATGCAATATCTCTCACAGAATATTTTCAGTTGTGAACATATAGAATTTGGATGATATCCATGTTAAATGCATGGATTTAGTAGTTTTACCCTGCATCTGACCATGTAATGATTTATTTTCTTTCCCTTATAAGCTATTCAGCAGGCTTTGGATTTTGTTATATTGTGCAGGATTGTATTTGTACCTCTGTGGCTATTTCATGCAGTTGTTGCACGCGGTCGGTTTTCCTTACCTGCTCCATCAATGCCAAATGATCGCCATGTATGAGATATTTTCAACTTATTTGGGCTATATTTATTGTGTGACAATTTGTATATAATTCCCCAGGGGAATTCGAATATGATTTTCCAACCAGTAAGTAAAGGTGCTAAAATCTTCTTTCTCATGGACAGTGGGCACCATGTCATGCTGTCATGGCGACGCCATTGCTCGTTGCTTTTGAAATTCTTCTCTGTATACATCTCGAGAGCATTTATGGTAAAAAGGAAGCATTCTTAATAACATAATCATCTATGACACTATTAAATTTCCAGCACTTATTTAGATATGTTGTCGCATCAATCTTTTGTTTGCATTATATCTCCGAGGAACCTCGGTTTACGTTTCATCCGCTTTCATGGGTTAGAATACTTCTTCATAGTGTCTGGACCTAGTTAATTATTTTGATTTGTGTTCTGGATGTATTGCAGTTGTAAATTTGAAGATTGTCTTTCTGCCATTGTTAGCATTTGAAACAGTAGTTTTGATTGATAACATAAGGTATTGTTTCAGTCTCAACTTTATCTGTGTGTTTTTTACCGAGTACTTGTTTGGATCATTTTGCAAATGCACACAAATATTAGTATTGTATACTTTTGTGGTGCATGGGAGAGGAGTTGGTTCTGGGATCAAATTATAATGTTGCTTCAAGTTGTAGTTTTAGTGTGTCTATGCGTGCACACACAAGTATCCTTGGCAAGCAAAATTTTTTTTATGTATTTTCTCTCTCTGTGTGATTTTCTATTCCAGGATGTGTAGAGCTTTAATGCCTGGAGATGAAGAAAGCATGAGTGATGAAGCAATATGGGAGACACTTCCTGTAAGTTCAGAGTTCTTTGTGAATTTAAAAATTATTTTAGGATCTATGATGATTTATTGGCCATTGCTGGGCAGCTGCTTATCCAGTTAGGGTGTGTACTGTTTGCTGTTTTAAGCAAATGATGACTGTAAAGATGCAATAGATGACATCTCGTTCGGGCTCTAGTTAGCTTAAAGGTGCAAGCAGAATCTTAATTTGATTTAAACTGACAAGGGGCTGACGTACCTAATATCTTTTGTTTCCTCAAGTGCTCTAACATAGAGTATGTTATCGAATGTTTCCTTGGTTAAATATTGTGGTAGATGTGATGATTTTTTGTTTCTTTTGAGTATTTATTGTGTTTGTGTTTGGGAATTATCAATTATTGATCTTCCCTCAGAATGTCTGATGAAATTTGTTATCTTTTGGTTTCTAGCACTTCTGGGTTGCAATATCTATGGTCTTCTTCATCGCCGCAACCATATTCACTCTTCTCAAGTTATGTGGTGAGTTGTTTATAGCCCATCAAAAAAATATTTTCTGTGCTGAATTACATGGAAAATTAACACCTGTCAACCTATATTTTTGTAATCTTTCCAATCTGTGTTTTTTGTACTCACTATTAGCTCAAGACACCTTTGTCTAACTCTACATGACATTACATGATGGGTGTAAAACCCAGGACATTTATAATTTCAGACTTGGAATTGTTCTCACTGTTTTGTTCCCATTTCCTCCATTTTCAAGAATTAATTTTCTTAGAGAGAGAGAAAACAGCATCTAATTAGTGCCTCCTCACCTTATGGCAAATATATCCTTGGTCATAGGCATTTAACAACTATCATGCTGTGTTGTCATTGATTTATCTCTAATTTTGGGTGTTACTTGCAGGTGATTTGGTAGTTCTTGGTTGGTGGGACTTGTTTATAAATTATGGGTATCAATCCTTTCTGTTAACAGAAACTTAAGTTGGTTTTGATTTTTCATGTCAGAGCATGCTGAAATAACCAAATTACTCCCCTGGCAGAATTGCAGAGTGCTTTGCCTTTCTAGTTTGCACAAAGTGGTATAATCCAGTAATTCATAGGCATTCCCGTAATGGAGGACCCAGTTCATCATCAACAAGTTGTAGATATGTCGAATGGAATAGACGCTTGATGGTATCAGATGAAGATGAGCATCACAGCAGTGGAATATGCAACCCTCAGGAGATCGGCGGGCACTTTATGAAAATTCCTTTCATCGTTTTCCAGATCATGCTTTTCATGCGCTTGGAGGTATCATAATAAAAATAATCATGAGATCAGAGTTGGCAATGCCTTGCAATGATTGTTTTCAAATTTTCCCAAGTTAGGTTCATAGTAAAACTTACTTTTCCTTTTTTATTCTCTCCAATTTCAGGGAACCCCACCTAGCGCTGAACATATTCCATTTCTGATTCTTTTTGCTCCGCTTTTGTTGATTCAAGGAGCCGGGGTTTTGTTTGCTGGATATAGATTGATGGAGAACATTGTCCTTCTACTAAATTTTGGAGCTGGTTCTGGTAGATACTTTGCTGTCACATCAAAAGCTCATGATTATTTTGGATTTTTGCACCGTGGATCCAGGTAAAGGTTTTTCATGGTATATATAAAATTTTAAAGACCCTGCTAAACCAGTAACCACCTGCAATGAAATGGTAGAACTATGAAGCAGTAATAATTTCTTATAGTCGGTTCTGTTGACAGGTTACTGGGGTGGTGGTCAATTGATGAGGGTAGTAGTGAAGAGCGGGCTAGACTTTATTGTGCTGGAGGTTCAGGGTATGTTTTCCATGCTAGACAGTGCCTTTCTGCAGGATTTTTTAGTTTCATTTCCTCTATCCAGAGGCATAATATTCTCTGAAGGTTCCAAGGATATGTATATCAAGTATTTGCCTTCCTTTTACCTCTCCGTCTCGAGATGAATTTATTAAAACTCCATTTGACATATTTAGAGTTGCATCATATACACACACACTTTGTATCTCTCATACTTAGTTGGACATGCACACATCTCGAGATACTGGAAGATATGGTGCTGAAATATGCAAAAAGAATGGTGAGAAATTTCATTTGTAATTGTGTTATTATGAACAGCACAACCATGAGGATTACAGAAACATTTAATGCATACATTTTCTTTTTGCTGACAAGTTAAATGTCAAAGGAACTGATAGTGCTTAGCTGGGCAGGTATATACTTTAATTGCTTCATTGTCTGGAGATAGTTGCTTTAACCCCTAATCTTAAGGATTTTCCACTCTTCTGGCCTTAAGGCTTCAAAATTTCCATTGTTTGGTCAAAGGATATGTTGGTCCTACCTATAGCATTTTGTATTGCTCTATGACAATAGGAATGCATTCATTTGTTGCGCAACGGAATCTGAAGGTTCCATTCCATCATATGGTTTAATGGGGCCATGATTCTGGAATCACACCATTACAGTTGAAAATATTCAAATCTTTTGTTGGGACAGAATATGGTTACAATCTCTTCTTTCAATGCATGGTTATGCTAGATTGCTAAAATGTACATCGCATGATGTGATAAGACACCTAAAAATATTGATTCTAATAGGGCATCTGTTCATTTAGAATATTATTTCAACTGTCATTTCTAGTGAAACCAATTAAAATATGTACATTAAAAGACAATTTGTTAAAATCTGTAACAATTCATGGCTGCAATGAAGTGAGCAAGGTGTGGGTGCGGTTGGTGGTGAACAACACATGTGTTGGGGGGGTTGGTGGTGAACAACACATGTGTTGGGGGGGTTGGTGGTGAACAACACTCGTGTTGGGGGTGGATGGCTCTGGGAGGGCCATCTGTTCCAGACCCATCTTCCAAAGCCCTGCAATTATGCGTTGTTTGTGACCGTTATGTAACATCTGCACCTCTGACTTGAAACCATGAACCTAACTTGGGAAAATTTGAAGTACTGTCTGACTATGGAAAATTGACATGAACTCAACCCAATGTCAACCATGAGTGGCCAATATTCAGGTCACACCTAAGTGTTGGCCACTCTTTACTGGTATCCAAAACGAAGGCAGTGCCTTTGCTAACTAGAGAAGCTGCCTTGCCATACAGTTCCTTAACATGATTTGTGCTTCCAGTTGATGAATAATTTAGAGTAGTGTACATTCTGTGCATAATTTCTTTTTAGATCACAGAAGTGTAGAGTAAGTTACGTATTTTCTAATATTTCCTTCTGTTCTTATTACTCAGCTACAGCACTTTTTCAGCAGAAATTGTGAAGAAGAAGCCCAAGTCTGAACTCGTTGATGAGGTACAAGCTGTTGTTTTGCCCTTTCAATAAGGCTGAAGTTTTAGATTTATTCGTATCAATCCAGACTGTTATTATGCTGAACTGTCTTTTCTTAATAAAAAAAATACAGCTTTAACTCTTCAATTCCTATTACTATCAGATTCGGAGATTGCATGCTTTGCTCATTGAGCAAACAGAAATTACAAAATTTAGCCAGGAGGAGTATGAAAGGCTTCAAAACGTAATTGTTTCTGAGAAGTCTTTTATGTTCTTGCTAATCTTTGTGGTGCCATTTGTGTTCTCAATGTTTATTTTGGTTCTCGCTGTGCTGATTCGATGCATCATCTATCAGGACAAAATCCTGTGCAGAATATGTTTTGAAGGACAAATTGATGTGGTCCTGCTTCCATGCAGGCATCATGCCCTTTGCAGGTATGTTGGTCCACTTTTCTTGTACTGATATTTGTTGATACTTTGAATGGGAAAAACTAAATAGAGTTAAGAGTATTGGTGAGAGAAGCTTTTCATTGATGACGGGACTAAGGCGCAAGGACCAAAGCTAGCTTTTGCTGCATAACCCCGTTGCCTTCATAATGGCTGTTCATGTCATGGACAAGTAAAAGCAGCACTGCTTGTTAAAAAATAAAATAAAAAAAACTGCTTTCCCGTAACTTTCCCATGTTCACATCATGTAGAAATTGTCTGTTTAAATGTGCTGATTCCTTTTGTTATTATCTTCTTCAATTTGCGTTCAGCACTTGCTGCGAGAAGTGTAAAAAGTGTCCAATCTGCCGCATCCCCATTGAAGAGCGGTTGCCTGTATATGATGTGTAGTTCCAGTTGTATCCATAAGATGCGTATTATTGAAGGCTCCCTTGCTGCTTGTGATTTTAGATGAAGCACGCAGTGGAAGCTACAATTGTGGTGCCCTCAATTCAAATGGTACACTACTTTTGCACCATTTTTCAGGAACTGTAAATATACCTCGACAGAATTTGAAGAACCATGAAAGTACCTCTTTCTTCTAGTTTTTGTCTTGTTTGTTGGTGCGATAAATGGTGGTCCAATGGGGGGCCGTAACTCTGAATACATGTAATTACTCAAGTTGAAACATCTTCACCTTTTAAAACCATCAGTACAAATTTATCAGCTCTTGATGTTTCTAGTTTTCTGCCAGGTAAATTGCATTATGATGAATGGCCCTGCGAGTGAAATCTCCCCTGCATATTTCACTTCTACGCCCAGCCCACGTCCTTGACCTGGTAAAACTCATTTAGCTCGGTTAGATTTTTAATGAGTTAGATGTCGGTTGCGTTTGATTCTCTTCAACTCGAGCTTCCAGACAAGAACCTATTGACAGGTCATCATCGAATCAGGATTCTACGTGTGTGAGTTTGTTTTCAATCGTTTTTCAAAGTGTACGATCCTTCCTCTGTTTAAGCTTTTCACCGCAACGCCTACCTGGGGCCCTCTTGAGGCTCAACCGTGAATGTTTTTGGAAATATCTGTGTTTGAATGTTTTTTGGGAAATCTGGGTCGTTTTCGGACAGGTGATTTGTTTTTGAAAAATATTTTAATTATTAATATATTAAAATAATTTAAAAGTACAAGAAAATCAATATTTTTGTAAAAACATTTTATAAATGTGGAATAACTAATAAATATTGAAGAAAAGAGTACCTGAGCCCCATGATTTCCGCTGTACTCTCGGCTGCTTCCTCGAAGGAGCAGGTGCTGTCAGGTGGGCTCCATTGGCCCTGCAGAGTTCCCTGGCGGGTTATTTTTGTGTTGTCGAAATAATGGGTTGATCTCACCTTTCATTCAGCTCCCGATACTTGCACCTTTATTGAAGCTTCAACGGAAGCGGATCGGTTACTGACAAACCCTAAACTTTGATGGCAAACTCACGGTGTCTATTTGAAAAGAGATTTCGAGTTTTTTAATTTAAAAAAGGTTTGGTGTTTTTCCATACTGATATAAAAAATAAGAACTCTTATCATTCTCAAACACCTGCTCGAACACTGTGCGCCAAATGAGTTTTTTTAAAAAATAATATTTCATTTAAAATTATTTTTTATTATTTTTTAAAAAATTATTTATTATTTTTTAAAATTATTTTTTTACTTTTTAAAATTATTTATTATTTAAAAAAATTATTTTGTTTTTACTTTTTACTTTTTTACTTTTTTAAATTATTTTTTATTTTTTACAAATTATTTTTTTATTTTTTTAAAATCAATTTATAATATGAAAATATCAAAACTTTAAAAAAATATTTATAAAACACACGTATAAAACAGGCCCTTGCTTCATTCACTCCCGGGGGCATGGATGTTTGAAAGCTTTATACAAGAGAAATTGCCGACACCGATGGATTTCGTTACCCATTGTGGCATTCTAGCATAGCTTCATAAAGGCTTCTTTGTACACGAGGAACTCGTAGGTTGCTGTTTTGTCTTAATTAGGAGAGGGAGGCGGTACTGTTTGTATTTTCTTAAAAGTCCTTGTCGGGACTGGTTTGGTTTGGGTTATTCTGTTTTTTTCTTCTTCTAATTTCTCCTAATAATCCAATTTTTTTGTCCTGGGTTATTATATGCAGGTCTGAGACAGACCCTGATCTTCAATGCGGGGGCTAGAAAAGCATAATAATAATTCGACTCCTTGACTGGAGCTATTGCTCGATAATTACCGAACAATTTACAGCAAAGTTCATATAAAATTAAATATTAAATATAGATTCATTACAGCTTCAACAAATCATGGGAATCCGAGGGATCGTACAGACCCAAGGTACTGACTGACGAGCAACATTATTCAAGCACTTGTCGTCGCCTGGAAAGACTTGCCCTTCTTCTCTAAGACTTAATAACCCAGAGCAAAAGAAAGACGATCGATGACTACTTTTTATCACACAGACAAAGCACAGGGTGCGGATAGAGCCATTGACTCAACGGCATGATTCGGAGCAGCATTTGCTTTACTCCCTAGATCCATGGCGGTGTCCTTCAGCTCGAGAGCAAAGTCATTGAAGCATTCGTCCACGGTACGGAAAGCTTCATCGGGGTATAGAGTGCCGACTTCAATATCATCAGGGCCGTTGATTGAGAAGTTAGACTGGCAACCCTTGATGAATATATCGTGTGTGAATGCTGCAACTATACTCTCTGGTATGATATTCTCTGTTGAATGGGGGAAACAGGGACAAATTGCAATATTTTCTATGTTTTAACACTAAAAAATTATATCAGTTAAGGAAACCAGAAACTAGAAGACGGACCTGCGGCAATATCAAGGAGGTCCTGCTCGGTGACCGTTGCTCTCGGTAGGGTTCTTCCGATTTTCTTTTCCCACAAAGATGCAAGCTCGTTCATGTTGTAGAAATTGCTGGATGGTCGAAAATGAACTGATTTGTTGATAGCTCTGACGTCATCCACGATTTTCATTGTAAATTTCCCAATATCAGTGCCGGCAACAAAGTAAGCTGCGTGGATCATGGTAGAGAGAGCCATTTCATTACTGAGAACAAGTCCCCTGTATTTTTTTTCTTCCATGAAATCCACTTCAATATTTATCATATTTTTCCCATTATAAACCATTTTTTCAACTCGTATCACTATCATATAGAAGAAAAAAACCATTCACATACACTCTATAAAAACAAAAACAGAAGAAGCAGAAGAGAGGTGTTGCCGACAGGAGCGGCGTACCTTTAACGGTGCCGTCGCCGTAGATTTTGAAGTGGTCCAAAGGAGGCAGAACGTTAGCAGGGTGCTTGTTGTCGTAGTACGGCCAGGAAGCAATTGAGTTGCAGCAGATATAGTTGTAGGGTATATTATACTCCTCAATCAGCTGTCTGATCACACGCTTGTCTTTGTACATCTGCTCCCCTGGCTCCACCGGTACAGCCCTCACTACATCGTGCCCGAATTCTGATGGCAAAAATCTCTGCAACATAAATAAATAAACACCCGCTATGTTAATGGATTTCGTCTCTTATATTTCCCTCCCTCGATATCATTTCTGTACAAGTAAAATGAAAAGTTAAGCAAGCTAAGATATTATCACTACCTTGATGGTGCCAACAGCTTTGATAGCCTCTACCAGGCCAATCTGGTCTAGCACATTTGCACCCCCGACAGCTGATATTACAATATCAATCTCATGATCTTTAAGTATCTTCGCCATGTTTTCCTTGTCAGAAATCGACCCCTATACATGATCGAAAGAACACCCAGAATAATTAGGGGGGGAGGGGGGGGGGAGTTGATCATCGATTATAGAAAACATGATATTTCACACTATATTAATCTTATGAGACATACATGTAAAATTTCACACTATATTAATCTTATGAGACATACGTGTAAAATTATGGCTCCTTTGTCATGAAGCGATTTGAGAACTTTGGACTTAGAAAGGCCGCCGGCGAGACCCGGGCGGACGAGAACATAGGTTTTTCGACCGGAGTCTAGGCTAGCACTGGCCACGAATTGACCGATAAAACCAGTTGCTCCGGCTATGAGTACTCGACTCTTCGTTGTGGGGGTAGTAGCTGAGACAGTCATGCTTGCAACTATTTGGATATTTTTGGCCTTTCTGTCGTCCGGGTTCAATAAAAAATGAAAGAGGAGTGTATAAAGTGCATAAACTATAAAGAAAGAAATAGCTATAGTTACTGGGAGGAACGAAAAGTTTGGAAACGCTGAGATACAAACGTGCAGTTACCACGATACATTTATATAGGAAATTAGATGTTGGGGGTTTGTTTGGAAGCAGAAATTTTCTGGGAATACATTAACGGATCGCTTTAATTTCCTTGGGATGTTAATTGACGATGGTCGTACAGTTTTAATTCAGCTACCCTTCAATATTCCGACTAGGCCTAACTTTTATTTTATCTTATATATTAAAGGGATACCGATCTCACCAAATCCATCCCCTTATTACTCTTGAGCCACGTTGACTCTTAGCTTGGCTATCTGAATCTCCTGAATATTGACGGGTAGCTAAACTTGTGCAGCTGCTCCAACCCCCGAGTCACCTTCAAGCTCAGAGCGTGTCGAAACGCTTCTCTTCTTCTTTTTTTATCGATTTTTGTTTAAAATTCAAGTAATTAATTGGTTAGCAATCATTCTCTAGTGACCTTTTAAGAGTTTTTTTTTACGCGCTTGTCTAGCACCAGGTGAGCGGGACTGGCAAGCACTTTCACTTTCATTCTCCACTGATCGGTTAAACGATTCGTAGAATCAAATCTGTTCCCGTGAACATCTAGTTATTTGCCTGTTAATTTTGTTTCACAGCCAAGGCATTTGAAAGTCAGTTTTTACATCCTAATCGGATACCAGATTCGCTCTCCGATCCTGTCCTTAATTTTGCTTTACAATCGAGACAACCTCGTCAGGTAGATTTTGCTTGCCGACACTGAGTTCACCCCTCCGGTCTAAGCATTCATGAACTCATAATCCAGTCCGATGTCGCGGGCTTAATTGGTATCCAAGGACATGTCTTAAATCATCATGATTCATACCACCCCCTCGAATCACATCCAGCTATCCACTATTACCGTTGAAAGGAGGCTCGTTTTGTTTTGTGTTTCTTTCCTTGTCTGCTGCAAAAATTGTAGATGCATTTCCTTCTGTGACCATCCATACTATTTGTTCTCCATGCCAATAAAGTATTGCAGCGGATCACTTTGCTTTTAAGCTGTGGCCACTTGCCATGTTTAATTCTGTTCTTTCCTTGTTTTTTTTGTGACGTAAACAAAATTTTCTATTTTCAGGAGGGACACGAACTCGTAATAAAGTTAATGACATTTGTTTTTGTTATATTTTTTTCATTTAAAATATCAATTACAGGGCTTCGAGTGTATTAAGTTACAATAAACTCCAAGGAAGCTCTCGTGGGCATCTTGCAAGAAGAATTAATCTATACTTTTTATAGTAACAAAGTTAAAAAATCAACTCATCTAAAAATATAAATTATTAATTAATACTTTAGAATATAATTTATATTATTTTTAATATTTTTTCGACAATTTAAAATTTACACAGACTCACATTATCTTATACTTAATTTTTATCAATTGATAATAGGAGTGAGATTCAAACTTGTAACTTATAACTGCTGGGTTAACAAAATTTTAATATTATATAAAAAATCAATTTCATCTAAAAATTTAAATTGTTAATTAAGATTTCAGAATTAATTTATATTATTTCATAACAAACCGCATATACATCTCAGCATGAGAAATATTAGGCTGGACGTTAGTGCTCATGCTAATGGGCATACATACAATTTGATAAGAAGTAAAGATGAAAAGGAAGGTAAAAGATCAATGGAGCAATGTCGAGAGAGAGAGAGAGAGTAATTATAATATGTTTGGGGGGTGGAATTAAACTTGCTGCATCTTTGGACGTATCAACATTATGCTCATTATCTTTGCTTCCCTTTTGTTCCCCTTCAATAAACTTCGTTGAAATCAATTATCAGATACCAGATTAATATATATATATATAATGATATGAGCCTGGTCATCTCAACTCCTATAGGGTGTGTGCCACTGTATTTAAAAACTTTTTTTTTATTTTAAAGTGTTTTTAAATCAATTTTATTTATAAATATAAAAAATATTTTTTTAAAAATAAAAAAATATATTTTTAAACAAAATTTATTTTTAAAATCAATCACAAATTTACTCCCGAACAGAGGTTAAATGCCTTTTTGTTAAAAAAAAAAAAGAAGAAGAAGGTAGTTGGATGATGAGATCATCTATGACATTTGATTTTGACAAAAGAACTCAACTTATCATCGTTTCTTTTTTTCGACGACCTCCTTTGAATTTATTTATTTCTTCGTTTTTTTAAAAGGAATCTCTTTGCAAGATATAAACAAGAGAACTGAAACGCCTGCCCAGCAGTAGTTCTCCTCGTGGTGCATCCTTAATTTCAACTACCCGTTCAACCGAGAGAGAGTTGGAGCATTTCATTTTCTATCCTCGCCGGGGGGGAAATCCAAATTAAAAATAGATGGGGTTTTGAGTTTTGAAACCAATCTAAGAGACACGCTGGAATTCTCGCTCGAAATGTGGTGGAAATTATTATAATTTAGGACGACAAGACAAGGTGATTGTCCTTGTTTGGTTGGTGGGTGTTTACAATTATTGCCTTGCGATTTGTTAATCTTTTCCTTATGTTTTAAACTGTATGCATTTCATTCCAAATACTTTGTTTCTGGACATGATTTAGTCAAATATATATTAATGCAAGTTTTGCATGGTTAAAACTTAAAACCTAAAACGATCTTCCTGTTTGTTTGAGAAACAGTCGTGGAGGCTACTCTCGCTATTCTTTAGAGAGCTCCTCTAGAAAGAGGGCTCAAATAAAAATACATTCAATCCTTTTGCTTTCATCATTTAATTTTTGTATTTTCAATAATAGAGACGTGTTGAAAAGTCGATATAACATTTGTATGTCGAAGAATTATCCTCATCAATTGCGCCAAAATGCTATTCAATATATTCTTAAGCAAATAAATAAATTGACTACTAGTTACTATTGATAAATAGTTTTATAAATAACAAGTCTATTAAAATATAATTATTTTTTTCTAATGTGTTTTTTTTTATTGGAGGGCGTAAAAAAAATACTGTGTTTGTATTATTTAAAATTTAAAATATATATACATATTATTAGTTGAAGTTTTCTAAACAGTTTTTCCCCGCCTCAAGATTTGGTCGTTGAGATTCCTTCCCCAGTATTTAGATCTATTACTGCTTCGTTTCAAGCCCGCCGGGGAAAAGAAAGCCGCCCATCAGTACTCTTGAAGCGTGGTTGACTCTTAGCTGAGCCATCTATGTAGTGTTGACGGGTAGCACACGAGGACTCCGGTCCCTTGCTCTCCTAGAAGTTCGCGCTTCGTGCGAAGACAGCCTGGCTTTGTAATAAAATACTATTTGTTCATTTCCTTTTTAAAAAAATCAAAAATCAAATACTCTTTCTAAATAAATAAACAAGCTATTAGTTTAGTTTAAAAGGGTATAAGAGGTTAATCGTCTGTTTTTTTCATCATTATATTCAAGTGATAATCTTGCAGTGCTGTAAGTGGTAGTAATTAGGTGGGTTCCGACCATTGACAAGTGTCCTTTCAAGAGTTAATCAATGTATCTGGCTTCAAAAAGTCAGATGAGTCGTGCTGCTTGTTAGCTCGGATTCATGGCTCCCCTTATCCAGTCAGTTTCCACAAATAGGTATCGTTTCCACTTTAATACTTTTCTCAGGATAATAATTGGTACGCGGGTTTATAAGAACTCTCGCCTACCGGTCGCCATTTATATATTCGCCATCTGCCTTCAACTTTTTTTAATCCGGGGTTAAACTAAATTAAAGATGAACCGGGTTTGATTAGACTTGGATGTCAGGACGAGCATGGAATTCACCCGACACGAACTCCATCCGTTTTTTTTTTTGTTTTTGAGTTTATTTATCCCGTGATTCATGAAAAATAAAATAATTTTAGTGAAATAAGAAACCCGCGAGAAAAGCCCCTCCACGCAACCCGGTCAGATTAGGTAGGCGGTAGATGTGGATGGTGTGATTTTTCCGAATGACGGTTAAGTCAAACTGGTCCTTGTGCTTTATACAGATTATATTTTAGTCCTTGTGGCAACAAAAAACTGTAATTAATTTCTTATACGATGATTACTCTTAAGTCTTAGCTACGTGGAGGATTGAATAAGATAGACTCTTATTATTTTATTGTACGTTTAATTCCCTGTTTTTGTCTCTCATCACATTAAGATGTACGGTAATTAACTATGATTCAAAACCAATCCGCCATTAAAATTCAAAGACTATAATATATATGAACAACTTTTCTCTTTTGGGGAACACAACTTGATCGATGATGATGGGGTTGTAGAAAAATATTTATTTCTTGACTTGTTTTTCACTGTGGATCCAAAGCTTAAGCCGCTATTTTACGCTGTGTATTTGCGTGCTGGGCAGGATAAAATTAAGCTGTGGTGTGTTTGATAGACACTTCGATGATAAGCTGTGAGGTGTTCAGTGTATATTTTGTTCTTGATGATAATTTATTTTTATATTATCATAAATTATTTGAAGATAAAAACAGAGGAGCAAAGCGAGCTTGTCCATTGATAACTTATTTTGATGTTATCAGAAATTCTTCGAAGATGAAAACACAGGAGCAGAGCAAGCTTGCGTCCATTAAATACGAACAACTTCTTTTTTTCACATAGCAGGTTCGATTGATGAATGATCGGATGATAAAAAAAGATATTTTTTATTGTAGATCCAGAGCTTATGATGTTCGATATGTTGAGCAAAAATGATTAAAAAAAAAGAGTCATGGTATGTTAGGTGCACGTTACCTAAAACATAAACCAAGTGCCTTTTTCACTGTATACACGTACAAGGTTTAACTATCCATTGCTACAGTGTAATTATTATTTTACTACTAGGGGCTGAAATTTTTTTAGTCTCGGGACTAGGGGCATTTTCGGGTTCCCGGGGAACAAGTATGATATTTCCAGATTAGTTGCACGGTGAAACGACGCAATTAGTCCTCTAAACCACAAAAAACATTATTAGAATAAGGGTGTATTTCTGAATTTTGACTCCCGGTTTTTTCATAGATATGGATGGGGTCAAGGGCTATATAGGTAATTTACCCTATTTTTTATTGTTTTTTTATCCAAGACACTACGGGTCGTCAAGGGCTATATAGGTAATTGACCATATTTTTTATTGTTTTTTATCCAAGACACTACAGGTCGCGTCGTACGAACGCACCTGCAGTGTTCGCCCACACACGCCTTTAAGGTGGCGAGCGTGGTGTACCCGCTCGTCAGAAAATATGCTCCCGCCGTCTTGTATGGTTCGGGGCCATGTAATCTTCCTGCACACGCGGCACATGTCTTTCAAGTCGGACTGTGCGATCTCATGTTGACGGTTTTTCTTCCCCCTCTATTTTCTCTCTCCTGCAATTGGTGGAGTACTCAACAACCCCTAATATTTGTATGAATTTCAATTCGGTCCCTTCAGTTTTGATTTGTCTTATTTTTATCCTTCAATTGGAATTAATTATATATTTTGTTTTTTATCTTGTCACTTATTCTTTTATTTTATTTTTGTATTGATTCCTCTGATTTTTTTATTCTTATTGGACAATGTTTATTTTTTGTCCATATATTATGCATTTGTGCTTTTATATTTTTCTAATCTTGATATTATCTATTTACCACTCGTTTATTTTTATATTTTTGTACTGAGACGACCAGTTCTGATAGAATGAATATATCTACATGCAGGGATTTGATTGCATTTCTTAAAAACCCAGGGATTTAACCACCATGTGTAATGTGAGATTATAGGACCAAAAAAATAAAATATGGAGACTAAAAACATAAAGAAAGAATTCAAGGACCGAGATAAAAGTTTAGGACGACTTCATTTGATCCTGCCCCTATGAGACAAAAGCATGTGTTTGTTTTAATTCATTTCCGGTTATTTTGTCCAATACAGTGTAATATGTTGAATGCATTGAACCCGGTTTGAAAAAAAAATTGTTTCGAATTAAAAAAAATTGTTTCGAATTAAAAAAATTATGTAAAAAATATTTTTTAAAAAAAATATTATTTTAATATATTTCTAGATAAAAAATAATTTTAATAAGACAAGCAACACAAGGAGTAACTTATACAACTATACAACTTATTTATCTTCATAGTCAATCCCCACGCCACCTACTTTATGTTACATAACTTTCAACTCACACAGTGATTTTATTTCCGTGATCCAGACGACAATTTTCTTACTTCTTGGCCGAATATGTTTGGTATAGATTTTGAAGTCTCAACTACTAGGAGTATTTTACTAAGTGCCATATAAGAATTTATTACCAGAAAATATATCAATCTACAGACAATGCATCAGGGCACTTCCGAATTTGAACGTGACCATGGCATATTGTACATGACGTGGGAGAAAAAAAATCAAGGACAGTTTCAAAATATTTGTGATTTTATAAATTATTTTCAATATTATATCATAAATTCACATTGTAAAATATAAACACGGTACAAAATACATGATTTCCTCTAAAAACTCTATTTTTGTTTCAAAGTATATTTTTGTTTTCATATATACTGTCAAATTCTAGGATATGATTACCCGTGGGGTTTGATTAAAATATCAAAATCTTTTGTCGATTATTTTGTTCATTTTATATTAAAACTGCTATAATTTAGTCATAGACTTTAATATTTGAGGAGATAGGATTGTATAGTTGAGTGTATCATTGAGAGTTAAAAGATATATAAAAAAATATATGGTACAAAAATTTAGGGCTAGAACAATTAAATTTTGATCAAATAAAATAGAGATTCTATCGTGAGTAGATATCTATTTTGATCTTATATGAAAATAATAAATTTATGCGTGATATAAATATAAAATAAAATGATAATACAACTTATCTTAGATGAAATATACCAGAGATAACACATATTCTTCCCTGACTAGTCCTTTTACCTATACTCTTGAAAATTATTGGATTTTTCAATTACCGCAATACAAATTGACAACTCTAAACTCTTCAACCATAGCTTTATAATTAAATAATGATACACGTTATCTTAGATAAAATAGATCCGGGGTGATGTGTTTTTTTCAAATACAATTAGTTTCTTTAGAGCCCGTTTAGTTTCGCGTTTCAATCAACGTATTGCCGAAATTTGAATTTATTTTATTTTAAATAAATATATTTTGGTATTTTTAGATTATTTTGATGCGCTGATAACAAAAATAATTTTTAAAAAATAAAAAAAATATTATTTTGATATATTTCAGTATAAAAAATATTTTAAAAACACCAAAACTGCCGTCTCAAACCGTACTAACCAAACTCTCCTAGATCATTAATTGATGACTTGTCCTAACCAAACTCTCCTGAATCATTAACTCTATAATCATTAGTTATAACCAAACTCTCCTAGATCATTAATTGATAGACTTGTCCTAACCAAACTCTCCTGAATCATTAACTCCATAATCATTAGTTGTAATTATACTTGGATGCTCTTTTCACGAAAAACCTCTTGCTCATCATCACACACGGCACGCCGCTGGGCGTCGTGAAAACATAATTGAGGGATGTTTCTAGAAGTGAACAAACTCGGTATTTGATCACAAAAAGAATGTTCTCACGTTTAAAAATTGAAAATAAACAAACACGGAATGTTCAGGAAGTGCAATCTTTTATGATGCATGATCTCATACAGACAACTCCTATTTTACACATACCGATAAGAACACCGTACATATTCCTCGTGCCACTACTGTATAGGGCAGGTAGTGTCTGACTGTATTGTTTTTTAAATCTTTTAATTGAGTGTGTGTATATTAAATTAAAAATACTAAAATAACTATTTTTTTTAAAAAAAGACAGCCGTTTGGATAAATAAGGTATTCGGGTTCGGGCAGCAAAAATGGATGTCTCCGTCATGGGCGGTCCCGCGTCTTTATATTATAGTGTTGGTTAGAAAATAACTGTGGTTATTTTTTAAAAAAAATTATTCAAAAATATATTAAAGATTTATTTATTTTAAAATAAAATTAATATCAACCCATCAAAATAATATAAAAACATCAAAAAAAAATAATTAATTTTTATTTTTTAAAATACATAGTCAAACATCAGTCTCATGGAAGATACGATCAGCTGGTCGTTCATCAGCGATAAGGGAAAATTGATAGAGCTTCCCCGGGACAGCACGCGCGACGTCTTTCCCCACCGAATCCGTTCGTTCGGAAAAAGACTGTTTATAATGAGAGCTGAATAAGAACGACGAGCTTCCATTTAGGAGAAGTCATTTTCACCGAATCCGCATCCTGACTGCTGTTTTGTACAGGATTCCAAAGCTCCGTTTCAATGGCGATAGATTGGAACCAGTTGGAAGTTATTAAACTTGCATTAAGTAAATAAAATTCTAAAATTTTGTTGAATTAGTACTGGCCAGCTACTTGAGTTGTGTTTTACCGGCCGGATAATTTCTTACAGTACAAATAAATAAATAAATACACGGGTTTTTTCAGTATGTTTTCTTATAAAAATATCATAATTGTATTAAAAAAAGTATACATGTATTTTGTTAAATGAATAAAAAATTATATGTGTTTATAAATAAATAGATAAAGATTAATACTTTTACTTAGCTCGCTTCGTTGTGGATCGATTTTTTGTTTCCAGCACAGAAGAATAAAAGTATAGATTTTATTGCCACGTTTTTTAAAATAGGGTAAAATAATATTAATATATATTAAAAAGTTGATGCTTACATATCAAAATAAAAACACAAATCACATGTCCTAGTAACTATATGTTGAAACTTTTTAATTATTTTTTTAGCATGGTGAAAAAATAGGATAATGCTATAATTACTACAATGAAACACAGTTTACTTTTAAACAGTTATAAATGCTATAGTTATTTATTTTTTTGCCCACATAAATGAAGAAGAAGAGGTACAATAAAGTGATTAAAAGAATGATAGTCAAAATTAGATAAAAATAAATAAAGGAAGTAAATACAAAGAAAAAAATTAAAAAACAAAACAAAACAAAATAAAACGATAGTAAAAAAGAAATGAAGAAATAATTATTAAATTTGAAAATACATCAAGAGGCAGGATTGAAATTAAAAAAAAAAAACCAAGAAAGTGATAAAAATAAAAAAGAAGCAAAAATCAAGGGAATGACTGTCATGTCTAATATAAAAACAAAACAAACAAATGAAAATGGATAAAATCAAGGCAAGTGATTCATATAAATATTTATATATATATATATATATATATATATATATATATATATATATTGTAGACCATTTATCTAAAAAATTTAACTCGTTTTTTCCATGTGTAATTTTATATGTTTTTATTTATCTATTTATATGACATTAAATCTGAAATATCATATATTAAAAACTCATTTTTTAACAAAAATAAAAATCAACTAATGAATTGTTTTCACTGTTATTTTTTAGGGTTGTTAAATTATCACAAATATCATAACCGTCACTATACCTATTATCTTAAATAATCAATATTTCACTGACAATACTATCATTGTCACTATTATTATTGTCATAATCGTTGTCATTATCATGACAATAATCATCACAGTAACCAACATATTTTTTATGAATATCATCTAAATTATAATTAGTATTATTATCATTATTTATGTAATTGTAAATGTTTTTATATTATTTTACGAGTTATTGTTATTGTCACCATCAAACCCTAGTTATTAGCACCACAAGCACTATAACAACTTCGAAGAATAAAAAACCTCTAAAAACTCTAATAAAAAAACAAACAAAAACAAACTAAATTACAAAAAAAAAATATTAATAGTTTTAAAAAAATCACTTGACAATATTATATCAATTCACATAGTATTTTGTGAGAATAAATATAATGTTTTTATTATAAATTTTATGATTCAGGTATTAGAATCTTTTTGTTTTTTAATGATGTTAATAATCTCATTAAAATATATTAAATAAAAATTTTATATTAATTTAAATTTTATATATTTTATTAGAAACTCGTGCTCCGTGAAAATTCTGCAAAAAATTATAATATGATACGAAAAATATGACACTCATGATATTTTTTATATTAAAAAAATATAATTTTATCAACAGCAAACCACGGGTAAATGGCCAAGGTTGTAGTAAAATAAAATTGTTCAGTTTTATTTTCAGATAAAACGCCAGTAACTCATCTATAATTCTATATAGATTTTTGAAGGACAAGGTGACGGGACATTTTCTGACAAAAGACAGCGTCATCGCCAGCTCATGCCTACGAAAAGACTCACACGGGCTTCCGTAGACCCGCAGGAGGTGACGATCAAGGATAACGAAAAGACTCTCGTGGGCCATTTGATCTCGATATGCTCGTTGTGATGTGGGCTTCACCGGGCCGAGAGATGGCTATGGTCTGCACAAAAGCTGCACGGAGGAAAATGATTTTTCATAAGAAAACAAACAATTGCAGAGAAGAAGTAAATTTTGGAAAAACACCGCAGTCATCCATGTAAAAACAGCTACAGTGTTCCCCCCGGCACCAGAGTAAAAGGTAACTGGAAAAAGTATGAGTAAGCGTACGTACAACTCTGCTGTAGCAATCAGACGTCGGTCCCCGTTCCCAATGAATGTTTTTATATTATTTAATACATTTACAAGTAAAAAGTAAGTTTCTATTTACTAGTTCCCTCCTTCACTCTCATCGTAGAACAGTAAGAAAACACGGTTTCAAATTTCAAGCGACACCAAATTTATCATTAAAATAATTAAACCACTAATTTAAGGAGGGAAAAATGAGGAAAACATTAAAATCGGTAAAGAAACAGTGCGTCAGTACCTCTAAATAACCCCCGTTTGTTTCCGAGAGAGAAAAGCGATGCTGTACAGAGAAATACCATTCCTTCATGTTTCGGAATCTCTTTTGATTCTCTGATCAATCTTGTACTACTTTCTCATGGCTGGGTAAGTTCCTTTTCCCCTTGTTTAATTCAATAATCACATCGTAGATGCATAATCTTGCATTACCACCTGTTTCTAACCCGGGTACGGGTTGATGAAAGTTTTGCAGGTATTTTTTATATCGACCGGTTGTTTGGTATAAAAGATAATCTGGGTTCTTGTTAATATAGGTCTCTGTGTGCGGCGTGATGTCAATTTGGTTGCTTTGTTTCTAAGCTTGTAGTTTTTGGAAGGTGAAACCGAACATTACAGCTTATTGATGTAATTTCAACTTGGTAACCAGTTTAATTTCATATACTGACCGTTTGGTAGTGTATTTGAGTTTGTTTTCGAAATTATTTTTTGTTTAATTTTTTTTTACATAATATATGAAAATGACTCTAAAAAAAATATCTAAAATAAAATAAAATAAAATTCCTTTTATTTTGTCAAAAGGATTTTTTTTTACCTTTGATTCGTATTGGTGTCTGCATCGTGGGTGAATGCAATTTAATTATAAATGGTAGTGTATATAATGATCATGCTTTTAGTTAATTGTGATTTGCGTGTCGAGTGTTGGTGCCCGTTGATGGTGCGGTTATGGAAATCTCATTTATTTTTTGTTAAAAATGAAGGTAGGAAGAGAATTTTTTTTAATCTCTGGAACCATGATTTCTTAATTTTTAGGCTATACTTGTGGCATCACATGCACAAATGGTGACCCGATGATGTCATCATATCATTTTTATTGATACACTCATCTCGATGTTAAAGCACGTGGGGTGATAAATTGCCTGTCATTAAGAGCGATTTTCAATACAGATATTTGATGATATTTTGTAAGTCGAGGAACTTATGGTTGTGATATCCTTGATTTTAATCCAATGTCTTTGAAACATGGATTTTATAGTGTTGATTAGATCCATGGAGACAAAAAATTCATGGCTGTTTATTCCTTAAACAAACATTTCCATGTGGTTAGTACAGCCATGTAGTAACATAGATTTAGAGCTGTGTTCTTGTATTCACATCATTTTAGTTTTCGTTTAGGGAACTTAATACATATAAAGTAGGTCGTGATAGATCGTAATATATAACATAGATTGCAGAAATCATATTCTTTTGGAGTTTATGACTTGTTATTAGCCATCTAGTTTTCAATGTGAGCTGTATTAAAATGCAATTCACTGTGACATATTTCAGTACATGTTTCTGGATCATCTGACTGCACGGGGGTGCCGGTCCTAACTGGCATATATAATTTCGAGGTCCCAAGTCTTGTTTTTTCTTTTCAATTTTTTCTGTTTCTGAGATTGTTTCAGTACTTGTATGAACTCTTTCTGCAGTTAAGATGAGTCAGTGTCGTAGCCTCAGCTCATGGTTTTGATTCCTTTTCTTTAAACTTATTCAGGCCATGGCTGGTGGATGGCAATAGATTCGCAACAAAAATCAAGAGTGCATCTAGCGCAAGTAATCTTGAAGGAGTTGCATGGAAGAGTGATCCTTGTAAAACTTGTCCAAATTGCCATCATGTTATTGACAACAGTGATGTATGTTCCTAACCACTCTCACACAATTTTATCATGAAAAGCATGCCTTTTTTTAATTTGGAAATTGATTCTAGTAAGGTGAAATAGTTGCTGAAAGTAATGCAAAGTTGATCTGTAATATGGCATATGCTACACATGCAATCATTTTTAAGTTTTATGAAATTCCTGAGGATCTCAATAGCATACAATTGATTTATTCTAATATCTATAAGTCGTGTATCTCTACATCTAAATGTAGCTGAAGACATTAATTTCCTTACATGCAGGCACAATTCATCATGTAGTACCCGTCGATATTCTAATTTATTATTTCTTGTGATCCTTCTGTAATGATTTCTTAAGTTTGATTCTCTCAATGAAGTGGTCTGCCACGCACATGTTTATTGTAGAGGGACATGACATTCTCCTATTTTAGGTGTTCAACTTGTCGTTTTATATGATCATAAGTAAAACACATGAATAAAGTGGAAGAGGTTAAACTTCAAAATTCTCAAAGAAAAATTGCTTACACTTATATTCCCTTAAAACTGGTATTTTTCAACCTTTTCCCTGTTCGGATATAATTTTTTGCAATGTTAGAAAGTGAATGTGTTCATTAGTGTCTGTGTACTTGGAAGCTATAGTTTCTCTGATGTTCGTGCATGTGTATGAAAACATCAGATCTCAACAAACTGATATTTGGGGGATTCATAGCCCTTGCTATTGGATTATAAATTTGAAATGATACAAGGACTTTCTTCTTCTCCATAATGGTATCAACGCAACAACATCAACTGCAGCCATCCACCAAGAAAGCAATAACATGCACCACTGTATGGCGATATGATCATTGTAAATAATTAATGATGCATCGGGGTTTAAATTTTCATGGGACTTTTAACTTTTATACAGACATGAAAAGAATAAGTTTTCTGAATAAAAAGATTGGGAGAAGTAGGTGGATCATGGTTCAAGATTTACAGCTGTGTGATTCTGTGATTAAATGAATGGAATAATAATACAGGGGGATTTGCAAAGCTAAACTAAATCCATGATGGTTCTTGTATGAACATGCATGCTCTGTCTATCGTTCTCCATATTTTGCCCCATTTGTTCCTTGGTGCTATTTATTTTGGCAAGTAGCCAGAATTTTCCTTCTTGCTATCCTTTCTTCTTACCAAGTTAATTTATGACAAACTTTGCTGAACGACTGAATGTCTACAGGTTGTTCAAGAGTGGCCTGGATTACCCGGAGGGGTGAAATTCGATCCTTCTGATCAAGAAATTATTTGGCATTTACTTGCAAAAGTTGGCAATGGAGGCATAAAACCTCATCCTTTTATTAAAGAGTTCATTCCAACTGTTGAGAATAATGATGGAATCTGCTATACCCATCCTAAGAATCTACCAGGTTGGTATGGAGCCAGCTTGATTTTCAACTTTGATTTTAAGTCTTTAGTTGTAGCTCTCAAAATTTAATATTTTTAGGTGTTAAGCAAGATGGCAGTATATCCCACTTCTTTCATAGAGCAATCAGAGCATACAATACTGGGACTCGAAAGCGTCGAAAGATTCAAGGTGGTGATTTTGGTGATGTCCGCTGGCACAAGACTGGCAGGACCAAACCAGTGATCTTGGATGGGGTTCAGAAAGGGTGTAAAAAGATTATGGTTCTTTACACAAGTACTGTCAGAGGAGGTAAAGCTGAGAAAACTAATTGGGTGATGCATCAATATCACCTTGGAACAGGGGAGGATGAGAGGGATGGGGAGGACGTAGTTTCCAAAATATTTTATCAGCAACAAGCAACGAACAAGGGAGAAAAACCTGAAGAAGAATTATCTGAAATTGCTAATGCAGTGGTTGTAAAAGTAGATCCAGTCACTCCCAAGTCTGTAACTCCTGACCCACCTCGTGCTGAAAGGCGATGCCAAGATTTTGACTCGGGAAAAAAATCTACTAGTGTTTGCACAGAACCCTGTGCTGAGGTAAAATTTGCTCCTTTTGACCCTGTTTTATTCAATATCTGGTGTCCTAAAGAGCATCCTTTTCTGTTTATTTTCCATAAATAAGCTTGTATTTGTCAAATTTTGGATCATACCCTCTGTAGTCTGCATTTTGTTTTTCATCCTTTAAAAATCTGTCTCAAGGAATTCAAAATTTTGGTGCGTGTTCTTTGTAATACTGCATTTTTCCTGTAATAAAGTTAGTTGCATGATTAAATTGTGCCAGCTGATTGTCCTTTGGATTGTTTATTCTCATCCTCTTTGATACTAGTTATCGGTAAGAAATGGGAAAAGGACAAATTTCAGAAAGGCAAACATACATGACTTGTTTCACTGAATAAAGAGTAAGTTTACAAAACCTGTCATTTCTGTACTGATGAGATTGTGTCATGAAATTTGTGGCATGAAGCAGTATTCAAAGAAATATGGGTCCAGTTACTGACAGACTTGGAAAGTTTTCTATAAGATATTTGCAACTACAGGAATTTAATTTCCTTGCACCAAATTGCCTATGAGATAAGAAGTTTCTGACACGTGTCCCTCTTGGTTTCTCCTTAGCATTCCGGGGTTGAAAATTTAGAAGGGGCTAATCTTCAACATGAAAGCCCCTGTTACAACTACCAACCAGAGATGGAAAATCATGTTGATCAAATGGTAGGTGATAATGATAACTGTGCTGATGAAGGGACAAAATGGTGGGACAGTGAGTCACAACATCTGTTGGATTCACAACAACTTGTGGAAGGGCTATCTTTGTGTGATGAGTTTCTTCAGAGTCAATCCCCAAGCGATGGTGGACATGGAAGGGCTGGAGCAAGTGGCAAATCCGGCCTTTCTGATTATGCTCATTTAGGGCCAGATCACTTGAAGAAAGATCTAGAGGAGTGCCAGAATCTAGAACTTGATCCAGCAAACATAGAACTTGATACACCTCCGGAATTCAGACTAAGCCAGCTTGTATGTTGTCATCTCCAACATTTTCTGTGCTTTCTGTCTTTTACTGTACATCTCTTTAGAATTTTTGTAAATGCTAATGCTGTCACTAAATGCATTTTGAAGGAATTTGGATCACAGGATAGCTTTATGGCATGGGGTGAAGGCAGGGTGGCTGACTAAACATGGTCGTGCAATTTCAATCCTGATTCGTGTGTGTGTTGGTGGTGGTGGTGGGGGTTATAAATCTGCTTGGATGCATTTTGAAACTGTAATATTTTGCTGGATGACTTCAATGTCGTTCATGTTGGCGAAGGTACTATTATTATAACCTGTGCTGTGTTTTAACTACAAAGTGCTATGGGATGGATCAAAGTAATCGCCCATTTCTCAAAGTTCAGCATTTCTGTTACCGAATCTAGTTCCAAGTCTTGATGCTAATGAATTCAAATACATGTCAGAGACTTCAACCATCAAAAGGTTATCTTCATGCCATTATTGACTTTTGCATGGGTTTCATTCTAGGTAGTGGTTCTCGTTTAAAGCCTTGTTTTGCTTCCTGGTTGTTTTGACTCATTGCACACGTGCTAAAAGTATGGTGCCGAAGTCAGCGTTGCACAAGTTCATGGCTAGTTGCTTCTATCAACCTGAAAGTGAGAGGCCACAAACCCAGCTTGCACCGAGTGGTTGGATTCTCATGGCTTATGCAGTTGGTATTAGTCTCTGTGTGCAAATATATAGAGTAGCTATTGTTTGGAGGGAAACTGGCCAACCAAGTCTGATCAAGACTAGTTATACAAAACTCTAAAAGATTTTCTGGTATTGGGCTGCCGGACATGGGATTTTGGTGCAAGGTAGTTTTTCTTTTTCCTACTGTCTCGAGCTCTTCAGAAGCTCGGTCGAATACGAGTGTAACATAAAATGATTAGAGGGTTTCATTGTATGTTAACACCGAGGAAACCACAAAGGAGATGATTTAACTAGTCTGACTGGTTGGACCACCACCAAACATTCATGAACTAGTTAAAGCATTGCCAGATTGTGCAAGGTCTACTTGAAAATGGCTTGAGATAGACCACCGGGGCAGCCCCTATTATCCGTTCAAAGGTAACAGGCACAGCTGTTTTGTTCATGGCAGCATGATTGCTTGTGGGGAAGCTGGAGCAGGGCCCATCTCCCAAGAATCTCCGATTCCCCACAAGCTGGAACAGGGCCCATCCTTCGGTGTCGAAGCCGAACCAGCTCGCGGAAAAAGCCAGAGAAATTGGGTGCACTTAGGGTCCAAAACTTGGGTTAGGGCTACTCTCCCTTCAGGTGCTATGCACGTAAGGAAACAGACACATATTTCGTCTAGGACCATGTCTGTACCTTGCATATTCACGCATCTGGTTCCAATTACATTAAAAAAGTGAAAGCAATAGGACGAATCACGAAGTTGTTCAGAACTCCAGGTATATACCATGTTTAGGTAGTAAGAACCATCAACGCCATGATTTTATTAAGATACTAATCACTTTAATACTCCTTTAAGGGTATACGAGCTATCAGGTTTTGGATCATATAACAGCTAATTTAATTATGTTCATATAAGTGAAGCTAATCCCTGATAACCACTAGTTGGTGCACTAATCATGGGCTGACTCTCTTAAGTCAATTAATGAAATAGTTTAGTTGCCAAAACCTTTCCAACTTGGGGAAAACATGGGATTTAGTTGTTCAACCTTCAAATGATTGGTATACAAACACTCTTAACAGAGACAATGGTTCTCATTGCCTAATCCAACTACCGACTAGCCAAGGTGCTTAGTATCTCCTAGATCCGAAATACTGCTTGTTCTTTATTTAGTTTTTAATAAATGGTCAAGTTTTTCTTATACAATAAAATCATGAGACCAGGTTGATCTAATCGGATTGATAAGTAGCCACATAATCTCAATTGGAAAAACCAAACCATCCTTGTTGTAATTACACAAAAATACTTTTTGTAAAGGCTGAGAGATTCTTATCCGCTGTCGCCTCTTTGAAACAAACATGTCAGTGAGTTTTAAATGGCCTGTCTTCTGATGAGCGACTACTTTTGTCACCGTTCCCTCTACTTGGCTGCAAAGCTCGTTCCATCTACTTCCAGAACTCTACGAGTGGACGATAGTCTTTCTGCTTACCATAAGGCATAAGCCACAGCAAGCAATAGCTCTTACTCAATAATAATTTAAATTATATTTTGAGACTTTATTTAATATCTTATGTTTTTAGGTGAGATAATTCTTTAATATGATACTAGAGTCTTGTTGACTCAGTGATCATGATTTCGAATCTCATCACCTCCATTCATCCAACTGCTTAAACTTTTAAATCTAACCGTTTAAATTTTTAGATAAGATGGTTACTTAACGACTTGCCCATTAATCAATATATTATTAGATTATAGCTTGTGCATGTTTTATTTGAACTAATCCTTCCAGAAGGCTAGGGTTCTTGTTCCTCGTCTGTCAAACTACATAGTAATTATCTTCTGTAACTGAGCTGAAGAACCTCATGGGCTTGTATGAATAGTTTCAAAACTTAAATTTGAGATGGCTCGTTACACGCAAGCACGCACACTCACAGAGGCAACATTCAATCGGAGAATTATTGACAGAACCTGGGGGTCCCGTACCTGGTCCAGGCCTTGCTAAGCTTCCTTTTCGTTATTTAATTTGCTGGATGCGGATTGGAAAAAGAAGCAGACATGCAAGGTGGTGGTGGGGTTTAGGATTAGGAGGTGCACGTGGGCTTCATCAAAGCTGCCGTTTTGACCAATCACCTCGTGCCATCTCTTTCTCTACTTATTCAGACTGGACAGAGTGAGAGACGAAACCTTCTTATATGGCCGACAGCAGAATTTCATGGTCGTAAGACTCAGCTTCTGCTCACATGACATTGCTGACCCACTTCTAGCTGGTAGATTCTACATGAAACAACTGCAAACTTATTAATTCACGCTTCTTGATTCACCCTCAGCCAGAATGCGAGAAAGAAAGAAAGAAAGAAAGAAAGGCACCTACGTACGCTGGAAATTACTGCCATTCCATTTGAACTCCCTCCTGCAGACACCATGTTTCATCTTATTGCCATGTTTGTGGATGTCAGAAACCTTTCTCATCTGCAGCTTCGGCCATTCTCGGTTCAATTGGGTTTTGCACCGCCATTCTAGCTAGCTGCAAGTGGCTATTAAGCATGCGTGCGTAATGTTTCCATTAAGAAATTATTATTGTTATTATTATTATTATTATTATTATTATTTTATTTTTTAATATTAACACACCAAATCAATATAAACCAGGCGTAAGAAATCCAAATATTTAATTATATTTATTGGGTTTTGATATTGATTATCTAACTATAATTTGTCATCCAATATTAAATAAACTAGTAGGGCGTGTTGACTTATGCTCAGGCGGAGTTTCATGTTATGTTTGACAAGTATTTATTCTCTGTTAAATACCCATTGGACAAGGAAATTATGAACAAAAGTTATAGTACTTTATAGTATCGGTTTGAATTGATCTGTATCATTTCAGATTATATCATCACTCACACCTAAACAATATAATAAATTAATAATTAAGAGTTTTTCATATCACTAAACAATTTAATACATTTCACTATCGAAGTATAATAAAAGAGTTTGACAATGGCTGAGGCTGTCTTGAAATTAATTTTCTAAAATTAAATTCTTCTTTATTCAGGTTTTAGATATTAAAACTAATATGACCTGCATTTAATCACGTGTTAAAAAACAGGGGATCCAAAATGTAAAACAATTTCATATCATGTACTACTTCTTTCAGTCAACACTAGAAAATTAGAAAAGCCAGGATAAAAAAGTTTATATCTTGAAAACTGAATTGTCACAATCAAATCCATCACCATACAAAAAAGAAGAAGAAGAAAAGGTATGAACAAGTTTTTATTTTTGACACGTGTTATCCACGTATGATGAAGTTAGTCGTGGTGTGCATGTGACTTGAGAGAGAGGGGGGGGTTGGGGGGGTGCGGGATGTTCCTCCTCCTCCTGTTTTATTTACAGGCACCATACAATAGAAGAAACAAAAATGGGGGCACCGCTAGATGTAGTGCCCATCATTAACCGTACACGTGTCACAAGTGAATATGGGCTGAACCCAATAATTCACCTGGCCCGCAAAATGAGTTTTGACCACGCCACCACAAAAAAGAAAAATCTATAGAATTATTTATTTATTGTACCAATGTTGCGGTTGTAGAAAACAAAAATCAAAGCTCAGGATCAAGAAAGGGACTGGTGAACAAACCGTGCATTTATTGAGTTATTATATGAAAATTAGTTGCCACAACTTCTAATCAAAGCGGCCAACTGATGGGATTTATTTATTTATTTATTTTTATTTTTTAAAAGAAAATCAATGAAATTTAATATACCCATAAAATAATATGCTTCGACATCGATAGATTCTGGAAAGCATAAGTGTTAAGCAATTTTTGTGTTTAATGTGACGCTTTTTTGGACGTGTCTTAGAGATAGTAGATATAATAATAGCAGAGATAATATGATGATTAAACAGGAAGGGCTCTGTGTAATATCATCACAGCTAAACCTCGCTGCAAATGATTAGCAGACCTACATCTACCTCACGGTCCCTTCCATGGCTGCCTTCATCCAAACCCACCTTCTCCTCAGACAGCCATCCAAATCTACAGAAAGACTTGCTACTTTTTCTCTGCTTCTGGGGCAAGCAAGAGTAGCTCTCAAATTCATCGTAAGGCAAATTAAGAAAAAATGAAGAGTGAAACTCAAATTCATATGCCATCCCCTCTCTCCAAGCCTGACCTTTTAACTAATGTTTGAGATCACTTAGAATAATTTATTCTCTTTCGTAGATACGACACATGAATAAGCTTTGAATATATGCTATCATGGCTGTAAAACTCTGAATATGATCTCTTCGTTTTATTTTAATGAAGTTCTAGTTGTGGGATTTACATGTTTAGACGCCCGGGACAAAAGAATACAGCTTCGAGATGCATCAATTTTCCTTCTCCTGTTTCATCTTGATTTTAAACCAGCAATTCTAGCTGTAGCTGCCTGCTAACTCTGACAAATATAGAAACTTACAGTGGTCAAGGCAGGAAAAGAGAGGATCTCCCACCTCACCTTCTGCAGAGATTCCACATAGATGTCCCTACAGCAACTCTTTTTACAAGAATCTATACGTGTCTCGAGAGATTCAGATGTGCGAGCACAGGAAAAGAAGATATTGCAGAGAGGGGGGGGGTTCTCTCTCGCCATGGATAGCAATTTACTTTCACTATGAACGGTCTAATCAAATGACGGCTCGACCAATTTGAGATGGCTAAAGGCATTGAAACAGGGCCAGTCACAGAAAGCAAAATTTAGATGCAGTATATGTCTGAAGTAAAGCATTCATTCATGCCAAAACAAATTAAAAGGGACGTAAAGAACAGGAGGTGGGAAGTGAAGGATTAGCTAGAACGCTAAATTACAAGGCATCGCTCAAATATGGATCACCATGCGCATTTAAGATCCTGAAGAAAAATAATAATACGAAGCAAGAAAACTAAAATGAACAGAGAGCATCAAGGATTGCAATGATTTGTTAGATAATATCAAAGCTTTGATTCATACTATCCGGTGTATACATTAATTATCGAAGCCCCATAAGGCCAAGCCATAACAAAATTTGTTTAATAATATTAAAAAAAAAAAACTCTCCCGTGATAATTTCCAGCCCCGCCGCAGCTATTTACACTCCCACCAAGAAGAAAAAAAGGGGGAGGATTACTTATCCCCACCATAACTATGACTAGGAGATCAGTGTTAATCATGCCAGCATATTAGCATGACCACACATCTCCTTATTATGTAAAGCCTGGCCCTTTGTTCTCTGAGGGCAGCTCCCAGCCCTTTGCTTGATATCCTTCTCTTCGAGCTCCCCATGCTAGCACTGTTCATCTTCATCTGCAGTGATTTTTTTCACTGAATGAGTTGAATGGCGAGTGATTTTGGAGCTACGAGTTTGTGTGAATCGGCTTGAAATGGAAGTGCACGAAGGGGAGGTTGTTTATATAGTAAGGTGGGCGTGGTCCTGGCTCGTATTGGTCTAGTAAAGAGCCAACGATGAGGCATGAAAGGGCGTGCAGTGTCGCTAAAACCACCAGACAATGCCATCTAGCCCCCACAAGCCCACTTGGGTTCCATAACCAAAGACTCAAAGGAAAATGATAAAAAGAATCCAAACAAGCCCCATATCTCCTTCCTCTTCTCCAACCCGTCACACTCTATAATCTTATACCACATCCTAACTTGTGCAGGCAAATAGGCATCACCCACCAGCACAATGGGTCGGCCATTACTTCAAAAAGGTGACAAATTTCTTAGCTCCCGGGCTGCCTTTCAATTTGTAGATGATGATGGGGTAATAATTTCACAATAAATTCTGCTACTTGATTTCTCTGTTTTAAATCGCTTGGTTTCTTGTTGGATCCACCTAAACAGGCAATAGAAGGGAGTTGAATCCTACATAGCAAAGCAATATTAGCTACCTTTTTAGAATGATTAAAGACCACAAAATGAGTTCATCTTAATAATTCTCTCTCTCTCACACATATCCCCTTCCATGTGGGACATGGGCATACAATATTGGTGTTGTCACGCTCCATTTATACTTTAACTCATTTAATTTTGAAATATGTTATCCAAACGTCGATTTTGGACATTTCTTGGATAATTTAGAGGATATTGGATTTGAGAAGGAGACTCGTTTACTTCAAGTGTACATGGTTTGGCTGTACGTCCATGTCTATGAGAGGATGCCATAAAATTATTCCTTGGTGGGCATTCCTTTTTATTTCCAATAATTCATCACTTCTTTTTCCATGCAGTATACGGTATTTCATCAGGAAAAAAAGAGTGTTGTCAAGTGACTAGATGCGCACGACCACCTGCTTGGGATTTTATATATCATGGAGCACCTCTAATTATCTCTGATCGAACTTAATTTCTGAGCCATCAAGATTGCAGAAGATAAGCTTTTTAATTGCATGAATCTGAAAAAACACTTCGAAGTTCGTTACTTTCACGAATGAGGAAACTACTTCCAACTATCATATCTGTTCCACTTAGGTCCTCCACCTACCAGAAGTTTCGAGTTAAGCCATTGAATCATAATAATTTATGTAACGCAACTCTTCGATCCAACGACCGTTTGTTTTTCCCGTCAATATATATATATTAGTCAGGAAATTGGGTGTTGCTTCCCTTTATTATGCCTTTTCTTATCCGGTATTTTTGATTTTTTTTATGGGAAAAAGGTTGTGAACGTGATTATCATGTGCATCTTGATCTCAAGAAGAAATTGAATGTTAAATGAAGGGTAAACGTTGCATCAAGCATTGTAAATTAGGGGTTTAATCGAATTTTTTTTGTAGAGAGGGGACCTAATTAAAGTAATAGTTTGCCTTCAGAGACTAACCGGCGAATCAAATAATGAACACACACGCATGGAGTTTGTTGTAGGAGAAGTGGAATTCTTTGACATCTCCCAAGAATCCCAGTAGAGAAAACAGGAGCAAGTCAAGAAGTGAAATATCATGGTTATAAGACCAAGATTCAACCATATTCTTACACTGCCAATCTTGGAAAAAAATGAATTAAAATCGTGAGAGCACAAAGCCCAACTGAGTGATTGATTAAATTCAGGAATAAATTAAACTTAATCAAAAAGCAATCAACCACTTGCTTGGTCTCGTGTTCCTCCCACCTCACAAAGGGACACCAGCTTCCATTAACCCTCATTCTAATAAATAATCAATGGTGTTCATACCCTAATCTCTGTATTTGAACAATTTTTAAGCTGTCAATATCGGTTTTCAAGAGCTCTTGATCAGAAATTTGTTGGTTCTTCACACACTTTTCTTAAAACCCGGACAAGATATTTAGATGCCAAGTGTGGTGCTCAGCCTGAATATACAACACATGACTTCAGTTGTTTCTACATGTGTTTTGGATGAACATAGGTTTGCTTCATATGTGACAGATATCTTTGAGTCTGATTGGACATGGGAGTTGTTGACTGCGTCTCATCAGATTAGTAGACAAAGTATCAGCATGTCGATCGTCGAAAGATGCTACACATATGGGTGTGGGCTTCATTTGATCATTGAGGACTAAAAAGTATTTCAATGTTCACACATTAGGCACCCAGGATATTGAGATTTTTAAATATTCTACTGGTTGTAAGTATGACCAGCAATGGCGGACTGTGATGAAAACAACATTTAAACCACAGATTCAACTACGTACATTAGAGTCGATGATAACTAATAATAGTAAGCTTTGAAGTATTTTAATTGCACTATAATCAAAGAGTTACAGGTCTTGTTTGAGGTGTTTCATGCTGGGTTTTGCTGTTTTGAGCAAGAAGGTCAGATTTGCACGTGAATGTCTCGTGATTTACAATGACATTGCCTGTGATCGACTCAACGTAAATATTATTTGTTATCTTAGTTCAATAAGCTTTGAAACCCTAGTTTATAATTAAATATTTGCTCCCCCACCAAGTGAACTATTCTACTCTGATACGCTTTTTGGTTTATGAAGCAACTTACTTCCCACATGCTGTTGTCCCCCGATTTCTCCTCGCCTTGAATTACTACAGCCAGTCACTCAAATAGCCATACCTTAACATGAACTAATACTTCAATTTGATCAAGCAGTTGTATTTGTTTTGGAGCAATTCTAATTCTGTCGTAATCTTCGTGCTCGACGGGAAGTTTTCGAGAAATCCTCCGTGTAATTACGAGTTATTTATCGAATCAATTACGTACGAACATATCAGGCCAGCCAGGTTACCGTTGTCCATTCTAAAACTGCTGATTTAATCAGGCATGTTAGATGAGTATTCGATTACCTGTCCAGTCCTAGCCACCTAATCCCATGATCACATAGGGTTAGGGAGACGTCTGCGATCATGAATAGAAAACGTATATGGCTTGAAGAATGAACAAGCTGAGGGCTAGCATTGGCATAATGTTGTTGATTATTCTCGAATAATATGGATATGAACAGCTCAATTGACTCTAAAAGATAATACATACTGATAAATTCTCATAATTTTACTGATTTTAAGTGTCTATTAACTAATTACTCCTAGTTGTTCTGTGATTTTTTCTTAATTTCTGGTAAATGTTTGCGTCATTTATCTCCCGTAAAATATCCAGCCAGCATACATAAGACCTGAAAAACAAATGTTGATAGATGATTCAGCTTATGATTCTAGGAAATATATTTCTGGAGGAAGGAATGGAGCAATGTGCCAGTGGCAATATGCCATCAAGAAATAAAATTTGTGAACCTTTTCTCTTCTTTCCCCCCTACTGTTGCCGGGTGGGGCTCCTGAGAGAGTGAGTTCCGTTGGTCATGGATGAGCATAGCCCTCGTCTTCTTTGCAGTGGCCTGGGGCCTTCGTGTCTTCAAGCTTCGCAAAGAGCAAAAAGCCAGCTTGAGAACTTACTGCTTTTGCTGCAAGGCCTGTGTCAAATCAAGAGCTTGATAGTAGTTTTTGCTGTTTATTTCTTGCAGAAAATTCTACGAAAACAATAATTTACTTATTTTAGTAGAAGAGGCACAGGTCTGATCTGAAGCTGGTGATAAAATACTGGTGCTTGATGGCAGTTTCTTAACTTTTTCTCTACAATCATCAATAATGAGAACCCACGTTCACTTGCCATTTCTTTAAAGGCAAGCATTGTGGGTCAGTTTTTCTGCAGAAAAATACTTTTAAAATGCCGTTTCCACAGCGTGTCTGAGTAGCCAGCTACTTCCGCAAGGATGTGAAGACTTTAGAATGATTCATAGCAGTTTCATTACATTTTTCGATTCTTTTCTATAAATTCAACTTTACTGAAGGAGTTTACACGTGCGGTCAAAAGACTCCAGGTATGTTCCCAAAAGATTCCAGCTAAGTTCATCTTCGCACATGATTTTCTATTCCCACCAAAGTAGTACTGCAGCTACAAAATTTACATAAAAATAAAATATATGCATCTATGTACAGTTTCATTCCTCTCTGGGGATCCATCGACTCCACCATAGGCTCTTCCGTCGTCTGTTAAGTTCATCCATGCTCTCGTTCAATGTTCTCATAATCTTCCTTTGGATCCGAAGTACTGATGCAAGGGCATTCCTTTGAGGACCAGCCTTCTTTTTAGGCTCTTGTCTTTCCTGAACATAAAAGAGCAGAAATTGTCAGAGATTCCTCTGTGAACGTTATTTTAAAAATAATTTTTTATATAGTTCAAAAACAGACTCTCAGTTCTTGAAGTTGAGCTTCTGTGAAGCCACCCTCCTTCTCTGTTCCAGATTTTGCCATTAGCTGAATAACCCACTCGGCAGCTTCTCCATAATCCTGTTGTGTTGCTCGAAACAATTGCAGCCTGAGATTCTGCATGAGGGACAAAACTAATAGCCCTTCCCTATCGAAGTAAGGGTGAGCTAAAGCTCCCTTTGCACTTATTCTTTGTCCTGCTTTATATCGAACCATTGAAGTTAGAAGCTCCCATCCTATCCCACCATCTAAATCTAATAACTCAAAACCCTTTCGAAGGTCAGAGCTGGCACGTGGTTCTATGCTTTTCCTCCATGCATTCAAGTCAAAATCGCATCGTTTCAATTGACGGTTAAACTGTATGAGTGCACTATCAGAACGTAGTCCTGAGAAAGCCTGTAAGAAGAGGTGTTAAAGGTTGAATACAGCTAAAAAAGTAAATCACAATAGGTGGTCAGAATTAGCAATCTGTTTAGACTCAGGTAACCACGTGAGGAAGCAAGACGTTGTTTTAAGAGCTAATAATGCCTGAAGACAGTTTCTCATATCCAGTTTGTGACTAGCTGAATGTTTGGATTTTCAAGTACTTTGATCAATTGAAAATGGCATATGACCTAATCACTCATGTTTGGTGGTACTTTTATCAATTTATTTGACCTTCAATGCAATTAAAATCTTGATGTATAAATCAATGCAACATTGAACCAATGCTAAATTAAATGCAAAATTTATTTCCCTTAAGGCATATGCTATATTTCATTCCCCCTCCCCCCATAACTCCCCATCATTTACGGTACTGTACTTTTATTGCAAAATGTTTCTGGGAATGAATCAGTAGACAGTACCCTCAAGTATTAAAGAAAAAAAATTCTTTGTTGCTGCTGTTGAGGTACAGAAGGATTTAATCATTTTTTAGTCCATTTTTGAACTATTTATATGAAATCGCTGCAAGTGTGAACAGATGCATGGCAGACAAAGTATTCAGCACTTGAACACGGTGACCATAGGTGCTCAGTGATTTTCACTTACCATTTGCAGGAAGATTAAACCAGCGCTGTAGATATCAAATCTATCTGGTAAGTTCATCTGTTTGTCAAAAACATCAGGAGGCAGATTAATTCATTGCGAGAGGATGCCAGGTTCATGATAATAAAGTAGGAGATATTGTGGCTGGTATTTGCACCTGCCAAAGCACTGGGGAAAGTGCAGTTGCCACAGGAGCTGAGGGCGCAGATGGAGTTTGTGTGCTCATGATATATTGCTCTGGCGCTGCATATCTGAGACAGGATGGATTGTGAATACGATATGATGGGGGGGGATCAGGAAAAAGAAACCAAGTTAAGAAAAATGATGCAAAATTGAAGGGCCATCCTATTGTCAAAAATTTAGGTAGCTTCCAATTTGTGAAGTGCCATGGTGATTGACAGAAGGTATATAAAGGAACTCAAATGCTACATAAACATGCTAAAAAAAGGGAATGCTCCTTTAGGGAATTTAAAGAATGAAATTCCAGAAATATGAACTCCATGACAAGCATGGTTCAAAGTGAAATGATTGCAGCACACAAGTGTCAGTACTAATTTCAGTTTCTAGTGAAGAAGTTGGGGTTCAATCTATCATATAGTTAGTTATCTTCAATAAAACTGTCAACGCGATCTCTTATAGTTATTGTTGCGTTGTGAGAAATAAAGTACCTTGGGTCCAAAAGAAATTCCTTTGGAATATAATTGATTCCCACTCGCAAATCTGCTGCTGCTCCAAGATCAATGATCTTGAATGTACGAGATCCTAATCCAGTTTTACACAAAAATATGAATCATTTCATCTTAGAATTGACTTTAACTTTTATGTTTATAAGAAACCTCGTGTCATTACCTTCAGAGAAAATAATATTCTGTGGTTTAAAATCCCTATGCACAATTCCTGTCGAGTGAAGGCCATCCAGCGCAAATAAAAGTTGTCTCATGATAGTTTGAATGATTCTGTTTTCCCTCTCCACCCCCCTGGGCAGGTTTTGTACCTCTCTGAGCATCATTGTCTCTACCTGAACATTTGGTAATATTTCTAACACTGGTACTGATAATGATAATTTGAATAAACTAAGGTTTAATCTTGAAGCACTTTAATACAATCAATTAAGTCCAAACCAACTATATCTGCAAAATCGATGAGGAATGGAAACACAATGACATGTTTTCTTTATCAGAATGAGAAGTACAAATGTATTAGATCGTTCAGTTGTTATACTAAATCAAAGATATAAAAACCTAATATTTATCACCAATTAAAGACTGGAAGTTGTTGCTCAGAAGAAAGGATCAACCTTTTCACTTGAGATAATTGATTATACAAAGTTCTCAAACACAGGATTCAGATGTGCAAGTTATTGAATCTAAGTAATGAGTTATATTACAAAGAAGGAAACTGGAAGAATGTACCAACATTGTAGGGGAACTCTTTACTTAGCATCAAATCATAAAGTGTGGCCTCCCCTTCATACCGCCATATGAGCCAATATTCAGCTCCTTTCTTTGAAGAATTCTGAGAGTAGTTCCATTTTAGCAATTCAAGTCACCAGAAAAGGAACAAAATACAAAATGGTATGAGCTATCAGGTTGATTTACTCAATTCTTGAGATAAAGATACCCTTAATTTATATGGTAGCAGTAGTCATTATAGATCAACACCTCAAGAAATCCATGCACAAAATCAGCACAGCTGTTCGCACAAGCTCTTCGAACTCGTTCGTTCATCCAAATTTCCACTGCCCCATATTCAGTAGCCTTTTTCAATACTAAGTCACCTTCCTTCTGATAAGGCACCTAAAAACCACAAATTAATGGGCATTCTTAGTCAATGAAAGCTAAGAAGCGTGTGCATCACTCGTAAATCATTACCAAAACATCGAAAACACCAAAAGAATTAATTGATTAGTTTTCCTTTTTAATCACCCGGTCATCCTATGAAATGATCAGTGAAAATATATTCCACAAACATCTGATGTTTGCAGAGGATTTCAAGGTATGAATTTATCAGCTTAAGCAGGACAGCAAATAAAAAAAAACTGCAGCAACTGGTAAAATTAATGTCACGAATCAACTGTGAAATATCTAACCATTTCAATTTTAGTCATATGCCAAATAAGTCACAATGATGCAATTGATTCAAGTGTCAATTTCTGTAAGAACCAGTTCAAAGAAAGTTCCTGACAACAAAAAATAATTTCATCAAACATTTAATACCTTGGGAGAAGGCTTCTTCGCCAATGAAGCTCTATAAACCACTCCAAAAGCTCCCTCGCCCAGCTTCTTCCCCAAAACAAGGTCATCCTGTCACCAAAAACCAAACCCCATAAACCACAAAATATGTGCAATCAAAAGCCACAAGAACAATCTAGCCAAAAGAAATAGTAAAACCAATCACAACCTACTAACCTTCTTAAAAGTGGGCCTAAACAATCTCTCAACAAAAGCCAGAAAAAACATGTCAAAGAACCCAGGAGCCACACCGGGAGTGGCCCAAAGGTAAGACAAAGTACCCAAAGCCAAAGCAGCACCAGGAACAGTAAGCGTCAACCCACTGGGCTTTGGCAAAGTGCTTCTATATATGATATCACCACACTCCATCACTGTACATGGTAGCCCTACTCCTACACCCAGAAAAAGATTGTGAACTGCCTCGAAGAACTCACCTCCTGATGATGCAACAACTGCAGATGTTTTGGGGTTGAAGGTGGCCATGGGTGTCCTTGAAGAGGGTTTGAGATTAAGTGTTCTTCCAAGAAATGGAGATGGGGGTTTTGGTCTGTGAATGCTGTGGAGTTTGATAGGTATTGTACCTCCTGATGCCCCAGTGGCCATGTCTGTTTACTTGAATCTCTGCTTCGAGTGTCTAGTCACTGGTTTCACTTGAATCTGCTTCGGGTTTAGACCACTAGTATTTCTTTCTTTCTTTCTTTTTTCATCATTTTTTCCTTCGATATTTTGGGCGTGGTTTTACAGTGACAGTTATGGCAGGTATTTTGTGTGGATAGTACTAATGGCTTGAGGGGATGGAAGAAGAAGAAAAGCATTTTAGACCACAAATGACACGTAGATACTTGTAAGCATAATTGGGTTGGGCTTCTGCTTTATCTGCATGGCATTTGCTAGTTGGGATCGTGCGTTCTCTTACCTCTGACAATATTAACTACTTGATTTAGAAAACCAAAAGGAACCATGTCTTCCCATACCTTGTACTTTTTCAAAACTAAGGTACGGTGCCATTGTTCTTCAGTTCCAGTGCTTTCCCGAGTTATTTTTACAGCGCGTTCGAGTTTTTTTTTTATATTGATAATTGAAAGATATTTTTGAATGAATTTGTACATTTTAAATAATAATAATTATTATAAGAACGCACCTTTCACATTATTTTGATTCGTTTTATAAAATTATTATATTTTTTCATGCGTGCATTAATGGTTTTGATGTGAGGAGTATAAGAATTATATAAAAGAATTAAAAGGGAATAGAGTTTTAGTTTTTTTGAAGAATATCACTCCCGATCACCTCGCCAAACATTGTGTTTTTATTTATCTGGTTGAAAAGATGAATCAATATCTGGCACTGTGCTAACTTTCATGATTTGAATATGAGAAGAAAAAAAAGTATTTAATTTTTTTTTTTAATGGGATAGCGAAAATAGATGCTAAAATGGCCTTTGTCAAAATGAAAATCCCCGGATGACGTTGTCCAGGGCACCCGCTTGACGTCAACAAGGCAGGGATTTTTTTCCAGAAAAGCCCAGAGAGAAAATATTCAGCCCAGGTATACATAGTGACCGATGGAATCCCAAGCCCATTTTCTAAGCCCAAATCAAGAATCGTTTCAAGGCATTGCTATTAGGTTAATGGAATCTCTGGCAGAGATGTATGATTGATTTTTTTGGTGCGGTGGCTGTTATAATTGAACTTCTTTTGTAGTAGTCGAACGAGACTTGCATGGGCGATGGAGTATAGGTACCCTCATGGGCCGGGCCGGGGCTATATCTGTTTGCCTTCATAGGCGATAGAATATAGGTACCCTCATGTAACACACTTGCCTTTCAACTGTTGGGCAGCTCATCAACATATGTCCGTATAGTAAGATCCTCCGCTACAACGTTTTTTTTAATAATTGTTTATGGCTTTTGAAAGTGTTTTAATCTCTTTTTTGTTTAATTTTTTTTATTTTGATGCGTTGATATTATATTTATTTTTTAAAAAAAATAAAAATAAATGTTATTTTAAAACATTTCCAATAAAAAACAACAACTGCTCTCAAATACACTGTAAATGCCTCGAATTCAGCCCGAGTGGATTCAGATATTTTCAGTTTTCTTTTTCCCATTCTCTGATGCCTTCCCTGCAGAAGGAGTAGAAGTTATACGCCATCGTTTTATTTTGTTTCCTCCTTCTGGCAAGCACTATGAGTGTGAATGGTAGTTTCAGCTCTAGATTTATTGCATCCTGGAAAAAAAAATCTAGCTTTGTCCCGGCTGGTTTTAAATTAAACAAGCAGAGATTCTTGCCCAAAATAATACCTACAACAATCAAATAACCTGCACTTACTTCACGTTTTGATTAAAATGTTAAGGTCCCGTTTGTTAAAAAATATTACTTTTCTATTATTCTGGCATATCGAGAAGAAATTCCTGTGACATTTTCCCGTGGGATATATTTTTTTGAATTATAGTTTTGTAATAATGATAATAAATTAAAAAAAAAACATTATTTATTATAAAGATACTGGTAGCATTGAACTATTGATGGGTAGAGATCATAATAATAATGGTGAAAAGTTTTGGGAAAATAATAATTATATTAATAATAAAAAGACATGGGTGGAGTAGAGTTTGTAATGATTGTGCCGGGTGGATATAACTAGTTGATAGCAATTGATAATTTTTTTTTAAAAAATGTCATTATTACGAAGTTAATTAAAAATTATTTTGTTATGATCTTATTTTGTAGTTTTTTATTGATGTTGAAAATAATCCCAGTCAAGTTTTTAGCGAAACAAACACGGCCTAAAACAATTTTTTGATACGCGACAAACAGCTGGTGGAGAGTCTTCATTGGTACTTAACAAAACCCCTTTCACTTTCTATTACTATTATACTGTACAGAAAGCAAAACCTTTGAAAACGATTTTCCATAATCTTCAGAGAAAACCTACTTCAAAAAAAAAAAAAAAACTCCACCACCTAGCTTTTCCACGCAGCCAACCATCATCGGTATCGGATCACCATGACAAACAAGCGAAGATCCCACTTTTTCTCTGCATTTTCAAAGTAATTCACCGCTCCGTTTTCCACAAAATCCCAGCCGTTCTCAACTATTAAATAGACCTGATAAGAATCCCCACATTTCAGCCTTTGTCCCAGCATCAAGATTTGAGCACCAAATCTCGCTAGCTATCACAGAACAAGGTGGAATGACGGTAAAGATCATAAGGCGCCCATAGAGAATCCAGCGGACACGGTCTTTTGGTGTCTAACCTCAGCCAAGGCTTGCCCTTGCCACTCCAATGTAATAAACTAACCGGACCAGGATGCAAATCCCTGCACAGCCCTTCAAGATTATCACCCCCTAGCCCATGTTGATTCCATCTATGCTCCACACCCTCCACGTCGCCGGCAAAAACAAGCAAAAAAGGAGGCAATGAACCCAACTCGTAGATCCTATTCTTCTTCTGTACTCTCATCCAGTAATCTAATTTTTCAGTGTATTTCCCTTCTCTCCATTTTCTCAAATCTATAACCATCACCCCCGTGTTAAAATAGCACGCTCTCCTCCCCGTAAACGACGTCCCATACACTGGACTCGACCAAAACCGAGAGTTAAAATAATAAGTGAAATTAACATGGCAGTATTCTGGTGCACCAAGCACGTGTGCACCCAAATTGATGTTCCATAATTTCGCCACGTCATCGACCAATATTAAATCAGAATCGAAGTAAATGATTCTCCTCACTGTGAACGGTAGGAGGTCCGCGAGGTAAATTCGCGCGTAATTCAACGGTTGATCCAGAGCTCGGCGGATGGAGGAGGAGATTTTCCCCCTGACCAGGTCAGTGTTGAAATGGTAGAGATGGAAGGATAGGTAAGGGAATGTGGTGGTGATTGTTCGTCGGAGATCGGCTCGACGGTGAGTGGCGATGAAATGGAAGACTATGTTTTCAGGACAGGCGGCGTGCTGGAGGACTGAGAGGACTCCAGCGACGGAACCACGGAGGTAGGTGGCATCGAGTGTCATTGCGATGTGAATCATAGAAGGATCGTGGTGGTTGAGGTTGTTGAATGATGAAGGCCATGTCTTTTTGAGACATTCCCTGCCGTTTCGAAATGCCGGTGCTTCTCTAAACGCAGGAAGTTCTGCGTTTGGTAAGCTCTTTACGGATACGAAGACGGTGATTAGAAAGAGAGAAATGGAGAGGATTGACATGGTGTTTGAAACTTGGTGTGTAGACTATAGTGGCGAGTGGAGATGATATGATAATTGTTTGGGGATTTTTGTGTGAGATAGTGGGAATATAGACTGTGTGGGTTAAAGCCAGGCTGGCAAAGACGCGTTCGGCGTTCCTTTTCCTTTTGTCTTTAATTGAAGGTCAGGATGAGGGTTTTCATCCTGTGCTAGCGATTGCACCGTATCGTCCAGTTACCTTATATATATTATATCTTAATCAAGAAAATTACTTATTTCATTGACCGTGTGTTGATCTTAATACCAGGGTGGTGTTTGGCATATTTATGAAAAATTATGTTTTTCATATTAATTTATTATGTCATTCTATTTGACAGTAATTTCACTTGCTCGTTGATATTTTTATAGTTAAAATTAAAAAAGAAAATTGAGAAGAATATAAGTAGTAAATCTTTACCAAGATTTAGAATAAAAAATTATTCGAACAATAAGAATGAGATGATTAAAACTTTAAAACTTCTTTAAATACCATCACACCGCAGACGGGACCTCAGTCGTCGGTGGGTCAATCTTTGTTTTGTATGGAGACATATAAGCACGAACCTAATCCAAGGAATCGTGTCTGTTTGCGAGACGGTACTTAATGTTGTCCACCAGACTTTTAGGGTTAATCTTTATTATCTTCTGGTTTAAATTGTATCGCTCCCAGTAAAGTAAACGTGCCAGAAAAGCTTTCTGCTTGATTTGATTACACCATTATCTTTTGCTGAGACGAGGAAACCTTGTTGGATCCATGAAAGCATTCGTTTATCGACCTGATCCCATGAATTTGATTGCTTTGGATTCTAGCTTACACCAGAAGAATGTTTAGTCGCTTATCCAGTACTGCTAGTACGATGGATTAGCGAGCTTGTTCTCTGAATTCTGATCGAAGTATCGGAGGAAGTAGAAACGGCCTCCTCCTCTTAATTTGTCTCCCTTGTTCCTTCTTGCTTGGAAACATGCTGTCATTCTCTGTTCCGGTTAAATGGATTACAGTTCATGAAAATTCGTGCTTGTTTTCTAAAAATACTTTTTTTCTGGATGGGATTTCTTTTAGAATAGATTAGTTGGTGGATTAACGTTGCAGCTATTTAAATTTTACGTGTTAAATATCAAAATAAAATAACAATGCATGTCTGCATGGATATCTATATCATTCTTGATTTTTAACGTTACTTGATCTTGCTCCACTTTGAGTCTGTAGTTTAAAATGGTGTTGTTCATCGATACAAATGTAAAAAAAAAAAACTCCCGGGCCCGATAAAAATGAAGCAAGAATGAGATATCTAGGTCCTTCCCAGAATTTATTCCCGTGTCGTCCTTGGTATACATAAACGACGACTGTTGAGACTCGTATACTAGAAAAATATTAAATTTGAATCTGATGTTCTGGTTGTTTGCAACGGACCCATTTTTCTTGTAGTGAGCTGTGTCAGTTTTATAAAAATCAGTGCTTAAATGGATCAGCAAGGTTGGACGCATCCCTTGTTTCCAAACGAAGCCTTGGTGTATGTGTAGAGATAGGGCTAATTCTTAATAAATAAAGAAATACATAATCGGATAGCACATCGAGGTTCTTGAAAAAAAACTTATTCTGTGAGGTGCAGCAACTACAAGTTTTACCCAAGAGATGAAAAAAAAAAATCCCGGGAAGTTTGTTTGTTCTAGTGTTTCAGAAATATTTTTGATTATGTGATTTTATATTTCTTTAAATAAAATATAGCTTAAAAAATAATTATGTGTTGAGGACGTGGGGTTCAAAACCCATGGACTTATGTTTAATAGAGATAAAATTGCTGGATCTTAGAAATAATGTCGAGGGGATTTTTATAAGAACTTTATGGATTCTGTCTTGTTAAGAATGTTTTGTTTTCATTCTAAAAAGAGGGCATGATTTTTAGTACATCAAACTTTCTTACCACCCAATTATCAAAGCGCACTGATTGTTACCGTAGCTCCAGTCAGATCACAGAAACAAATGATATTTTTAAAGTATTATTGCGGTGGTTTTTTAAAGTGATTTTTGTGTCGAAATACATTTAAATGATATTTTTTTTATTTTTTAAAATTATTTTTGATATCATCACATTAAAATAATCTAAAAACAATAAAATATATTTATTTAAAATAAAAAATAAAATAAAATAAAAAATAAAAACTGCAGCACGGCTTGTTCAAGTGCCAAACAGCCTCAAAGTGTCGCAGAGAGAAAACTTTATCTCAATAGACAAAGATTTTCCTCGCTCATCTCAATCTACAACCATGTAGTTTACTCAACCAAAAAGATTCCTGCCTTTTAACTTATTATAATCAGGTAAAAACAACACGACAGAACATATATGCTTCTCGATCTTGTATGCTACTGCTACACAACAAGGGTTTTCGAATTTATTTATAAATGATTTTATGAAGACGTGGCGGGTACTTTCTATGTCATGTTTAAACCGAGCGCTAACCGTTTCTATGAAAATATCTTAACCGTGAGTTTCTTTTGAAGGAAAGCATATCTATCGTCACGAAAAGACATAAATGTAACAAGGATACAAGCAGTGAAGCTCGCTCGCTCTTTCTTTCCTTTTCCTTTTTTATTTCTTCACTTTTAATTTTTTTGTATTAAAACTTATATTTATATTTTTTATAGTTAATAAGCTCTTTTTTTTTGTATCGAGCATGTGATTAAATCACGTCAAAACAACATTCACATGATTTTATTTTAAAAAATCGAGTAAACTATTTTATGTTTGATTTTTTTATCTTTTCCTGATCAGATTATATTTATACAACTTTAATAAATTTATAATAAGGAAAGAGTTAAACAAATAATCATCTGTAACTTGGCTATTTTTTATTATATCTATTTTTTTATTTGAGTCTCGTAATATATCGAGTAGCTATGAACCAGAACCTGCAGACATATCAGGACTCTTGCTCTTGCATTGGAATCTTGGAAATGCAGAGTAGCGATTGCAAATCGCCAAATGGGCTATAGGCTCTTTACCGTATTGCCCTTTTCTTCAGTGTTGGTCGTGGTCAACGGCCAAGCAAGCAAGCATAAACCTATGATATATGCATGGCTGTGCCAGATCCGTATCCCCTCCCTTTTTACTTTCCTATTTTCCACTTTAGCATCAAATGCAAATTGGAAATTTCATTCATCCACGGACGGGCTTCGCGACACTGACAGGCAGTGTAGGGTTGGTGGAGGAGCTACGAGCCTACCATATGGGTGCTGGGAACAACTTCAGGCTTTTATTTGATGGAAAATATTTTTTTAAGCATGAAAAATAATTGTATTATAAAAAATAACTGAATGACATTTTATTAGTATTTTATTTTTTTTAAGTGTATTGAAATAATAAAAATCAAAATTTATAGATAAAAAATAAAAAAATAATTCTAATTTCATAAATTATTTTAAGTGAAATAAATAGCAATCAAATAAATAAAAAGAAGCGGTGCGTAGTTTGGAAGTTAACACTTTTAATCAATATCCTTACCATCCCATGCATTAACAATTTATTTTTTATTGATAATATTGAAACATTAACAACAACAAAAAACTTTAATTAATCTAGTAGCTACTTTCAGAATCGCCTCCGCTCAATGATTTCTATCAGAAACGCACATGCCGCCGCCTGAATTCAGGGCACATGAAATGGCGAGCTGAAAACCAGTTAGCTGGGCATACACGCATACTCTAAAATTTCAGTATTTCCACGCTTCGATTTGCACCTTTTCATTTATCAATAGATCTGGATCGTTAACAGGGTCAGACGTGAGCGATGAGAAAAGCTAGATGGCTGTACATTCCGGTTCACAGTGCAGGATGCTGATCAATCGTAAGAGCATCTCCGATGGCAAGAGCCATTTTAGAGAGCTAAATCTCTAAAATGACTCTTTAAATAGTATATAAATGACTTTTTTTGTGATGTGTGTTTCAATAATAAAGAGCTATTTTTTATATTATTTTAAATAAAATTCAATTATTTTGTATATAGTTTAATTATACAATTAATAGGAGTAAGTTATATAATTAAATAATTACTTTTGAAAAACCCTCCAGCAATACTTTTTTTAATTATATTTAAATTAAAAAATAAATTTAAATATAATTAAAAGACCCTCAATATTTGAAATTTATGCTACTTATTTTATGTTTTTCAAGTAATTATATGTTTTTTTATGGCTATTGTATATGAAGTTAATTAATGTTACTTATTTGTCTTTGAGTGTTAGAAAAATTAAAAAAATGAACATATTAACAAATAACCAATAAGTTCAAACATAATTAATTAAAATACATTCCATTACAAATAATTCAATCAAATTAATTATAAATTAATACCCTATTTTTTATGCTAACTATTATTTTTATAATTAATAATAATTATATAATAATAATAATTATATAATAATAATAATAATAATTAGTATAAAAACCATGTTCGTTCCTCTCCATCTCACACTTAAAAACCCTACCATCCTTCTCTTCTACCTTCAGCGCCGCAGCCCCTCCAAACCAAAACACACCCAGCCATTCGTTAGCCTCTCTTTCTCAAAATCCAAAAGAATGGCCACCATCATCTTACTCTTTCCTTCCACTCCCATAACCCCATCAAAACTCTGTCATCATTCTTTCTCTCAAATATCCCTTTCTCCATGTTCAAACCCAATTTCACTTCTTTCACACTCTCTCAATTCCTGCCTCTAAATCAAACAATGCGAACAACCCTCTCGATAGATACAATTGCTTCTCTTGCAACTGCATCTCCACAGCCACCCCAGCAAAAATTATGAGTTACGTACCCACCCTTGTTAATTCATCAATACCCTTTTTTGGTTTCTTCGGAAACTGGAGGAAATTTTTGAATTGATTCAATTGTGTGGTTCTCGTTGATGTTGCTGTGTGTTTGATCTGTGCTTTCAACTGTGTATCAACGGTATAATTCCAACGGCTATATATTTTTTGGCTTTGCAGTGCAAAATATGTAGGAATGGATACTCGGTTGAAGAAAAGGCATTTTGCCTATTAAGATGCCTCTCCCCGTTGGAGACATAAAATAGAGCAAAAGAAGCTAAAAATTTGAAAATATAGCTTTAGCTCCTGGGATGCCTCTCCCGCTGGAGATGCCCTAACTAGCTGCACTGAAATTCATGGAGATCGATGGACCCCGGACACCACCCCCCAGGGCCCAGACCATTCAGGCCTCCTTTCACGATACTTGATCGACCATCACACACGCCATGTTCGAGACTTTGGGTTTTTTTTTTCCTTAATTTTTTTTTTATGAAAAGGGCCCAGTCCTTATGGAGTGAGGGGTACTTTCTGACTAGTACCACGTTGCTTTTATATTTCTTGGGACCGTGGAGTCAATATTATAAGATAGAGCGGAAGTTTTCGTTGAAATTATTTTTTAAATATTTTTATTTTTAACATCAATATATTAAAATAATTTGAAAACAAGATGAATTGCAATAATTTCACTTGCCATTAAGTTGTTTTTTATTGTGATTATTGTGATAATGGTTTCTTTTCAAAGTATTTTTTATTTAAAAATACATTAAAATAATAATATTTTATTATTATTGATATCAATTTTTTTTCAAAAATACCTTTTGAAACAACCGGGGGAAAAAACTCAGTTACCTCTTATGCTAAAGTGATTCATACATTTAAACTGATTGCATTTGCATAGCTGGCGGGATCAATTATGTTATATAATTTGATTTTTAAAGTATTTAGATGATGTCTGAACTTAGTGTAATTTCGCAGAAGATGAATTTCTACATTGATTTTTTTTACAAGAGATGATAGTCCGTCTCTCTGTTCGGAGCAACCTTGTGTGAATCTTCACTCGGCGAATCAAAATATATTGATGGTATCAACAAGCGTTGTGATCTAGTGGTTGAAAAGGAACTCCCTCCTTCACAGTACTCATGTTTGAGTTCCCAGTGGGAGTGGAAGCCGGAGGGGTCCACCTTTTTTATTTCCGGGTCTATCCTTGCGTGGTCTAACCGTCACCTCTACGATACCTTATATGTTCACTGAGATTGCAGAATATTTAGTGGACCCGGAAAATAATCAAGTACATGTAAACTAACCCGAACATTTCAATCATAAAAAAAAAAATAGGGTTCATTTCAAAGTCCATTAAAGTAGTCTAGATATCCGTTAATAAAAAAAAATCACAATCTGTTCATAGATCCAATTGAAAATGACGTATGGGCCGGGGACTCTACGTGGATATTTCTGGAAGCACTTAAAAATCATTATGAGGTCCTGGGCTGGGCTTGATCCAAATCCACAGATGACCAGCTTAACCCCTGTAATATTTCAGAACAAATGAGTTACTGAATGAATGAAATTACAAGCGTGGTAGTTATTTTGCATGTTTGCCTTGCCTACTCCCAGGAATAATTATTTATATTTGCACCAATCATGGGTTATATTTGCACCAATCATGGGTTGAAACTAAAACATCATCAATTTATAATCAAGCGAATTGACTTTAACTAGCCTGTCTCTTTCCGTGTGGTAATTATTCCATATTCAAATAGGGCTGTGTTTGACTGACAAATAGCTATTTTATTTTAAATTTTATTTTTAACAAGAATATATTAAATTATAAAATAAAGAATTTTAATCTTATATAAAAACACTTTACAACTACGAGAACAAAGTAAGAGAATTAAAATATAAAATCAGAATAACGTTGCTTGTCACGAGGGAAACAGCTGTAATAAAAGCATAACGAAGAAAAAAAGGAGACATCAATTGAATCCATCCTCTATGAATACATGAGAGCACATTTCAAAATACGAGAGTGGCCTGTGAACACTGCTGGAGGCTTCATTTGGCCGCTGCAAAATTAAAAACAAGCAGCTACACACAAGTTTCTGACAAACGGCAGTTCTTGTTTCAAAGACATAACATGTTTTTATGCCAGTTTTCATTCCCTCTACCTGTCTCTTAAAGAAGAAGGGGGTCTACTTTGTTTATAAAAAATTAAAAGTTTATGACTAATACATAAAAAATTATAATATATTTTATAATCTTATTAATAAATCATCAGCTTAAAATATCAGGTGATCCCCGAACACAAAATCCTATTTGTGATTTCATGAAAACCGAGAAAAAAAATAAAGGAAGAATCCGCACGCACTGTAAACTTTGATTTTCCCAAAAGAAAGGCCGAAGGCTTTTACTTCATATTTCCCTGAATGGATGCCACGTCTAGAGAGGAGAGGACCCCACACGACAACGACTCGCGGCAACGACTCACAAATGGACGACGCGAAGTTTATTCTTCAGCTGTGTCCTCCCTACTAAACGACACCGCATTCATCAATTGCCGGCCATCTTCCTCCCTCCTGCATCACCAAAACTGGCCATCGTCTGCGGGGTTCAATAGGATCGCGAAAAGAAGTCTTAAATATACCGTCACCTGCTTTTTAACCTCCCCCATGACTTCTCCCAACTAACTTTGACTCTGCTTTACCAAAACTCACTCACTCACTCACTTGGGATCAAAATTTCTTTATTGTTGTTATTTTTTTCTTGCTGCTTTGATTCCATCAGAAGATCTTGAATAACGAACAACATCCCCTCCAAGTCCAAATCTAGAAAATACAAAATTGAGCTCCATTTCTTCCCTTCCCCACTCAACTCCCCGCTAATCTCGCAACCCGCCATTCCCTCTGTTAAATATGCCTCCTCCCCCACCTCCATGTCCGAACAACAAACAAAATTAACAGAAACAATATCATACCAAATCTAAATCACAGGCTCGCCATGTCTGTTCTCTCCCTCCTCCTCTCTCTCCCTCTCCTCCTCTCCCCTGCCCTCTCCTTCCCCTTTGGTAGTAAGCACTCGTTCCCTTCCCCTCTCTCTGTAGCTGATTCGACTCTCTCTCTCTCTCTCTCTGTTTTCTAACAGCATTTCTTTGTTTGTTTTTACTGCAGATACTTCATACTTCATAGACTGTGGCGGCTCCACAAACACAACCGATCCATTCAACACGACGTGGCTTTCCGATCGATACTACACAGGCGGAGCTACCTCTGTGGTGTCAGAGCCACTCCATTTCCTCTACCCGCAGGAAAAAAATCTCCGATTCTTCCCTCTCTCCTCCGGGAAAAAAAACTGCTACATTCTCCCTCTCCCTAACGGCCGTTACTACTTCCGTACATTCACTGTCTACGACAACTACGACGGCAAATCGAACTCTCCCTCATTCGATGCATCCGTCGAGGCTACTCGCGTCTTTTCATGGCGTTCTCCTTGGCCCGAGACTCTCGATCGTGACGGCGCGTACTCCGATCTCTTCGCGTTTGTTAAAGATGGGGAAGCGGATGTTTGTTTTTACAGTATCGCCACCGACCCCCCCGTCATTGGATCCCTTGAAATCCGTCAAATTGATCCCTTATCTTACGACTCGTCAACAATCGGCGATAAATTCATCCTCGTCAATTACGGGCGGTTGTCCTGTGGGTCCAACCAGTGGGGCCCAGGGTTTAGCAACGACACTGATGATTTTGGCCGAACATGGCAGTCCGACTCCGAATTCCGAACTCCAAACACGAAAAAAATAATCAACTCCATCTCCACCCGAGAAACCATAACCGGTACCGTTCAGCCGCCTAATTATTTTCCGATGAAGCTTTACCAAACGGCGGTAACTGGAAATGGAATACTGGAGTATGACGTGTCAGTCGATGCGAAAATGGATTATTTGTTGTGGTTTCATTTCGCGGAGATTGATTCGAGTGTGAAGCAGAAAGCGGCGAGAGTGTTTGATGTGGTGGTGAATGAGAAGAATGTGGAGAGGGTCGACGTCTTCGCGGAAGTTGGGAGTTTTGCTGCTTACAGCTGGAGTTACACAGTGCATAATTTGAGCAGTACTGTGTTGACCGTGAAGTTTGTGCCAGTTGTGGGCGCACCGATTGTTAGCGGCATTGAGTTTTATGCTTTGGTTCCTAATGATCTCTCGACCATGCCCGAGCAAGGTATGTGATGTTGGGTTCTTGGTTTCTTGAATGGGAAATTAGTATGGTTTTTGTTTATGGAAAATTAATTGGGAATGCTTCTAATTTTGGTAGTGGTGGCAATGAGAGCGTTGAAAGAGTCGTTACGGGTTCCTGATAGAATGGGATGGAATGGAGATCCTTGTGCTCCTACTAGCTGGGATGCTTGGGAAGGAGTTACATGCCATCCCAACAAAGATGAGACTGCACTTGTGATATCACATATGTAAGCAATCAGTTTTTTTGTATTGAATTATTTGCACGCCCTTTTGTCCAAGCCTTGATGCACTAGAAAATCTTTATCTGTTTGTTTTAGAAGACGAGTTTAATCTCATGTTATTAACTACTTGGGTACCTCGTTCAGTGATCTTGGAAGTCAAGGATTGAAAGGTAGTATAAGTGAGCAGGTTACTCTTTTGTCGGACTTGGCAAGCCTGTAAGTATCAGCATCCAAAGTTTTTTATGAGCTGCAGATGTTTTATGTTTTATTTGCTGAAATCACGAAGAAGATACTGGCTTGTTGCACATAAATGTATAAAATGTGTCTTTTCTCAATGTTCTAATGCACTGCAGGATGCTTTAGGTTTAATTTTCAATTTGACATGTCTTCTTTGATATCTCAAAGAACTTGTTTCCATCTTTTGCACCGATTCTTTCAACCATATTCATTCTGCTCCTTACTGTTGAAGATGCTAGATGTAATTTGTATGACCACTCAATTTCTATCAAAAGATTTATTGCACAGAATTATTGGATTTCATCTGAGTGAATTACATTTAATTATAGGATTTTTTCCAAGTGAATTCTATTTAAAAGCTCTAATTAATGCAAAAGGATAATAAAAAAAACAAATTAATTGTCTTCCTGTTATCGCACATGCAACATTTAGCATCATTATTGTTAGCTCTGCAGAATTCATCAAAATCATGTCACTTTTTCCCGAGTAGATAATCTATGTGTCTGTTGAATATTAATATGGTAGAGAATCTAATGGTTTCTCATGTTTTCTGTCATGATAAACATTATTGAGTGGATCCAGCCACTCTAGCTTACATTTGAGAATTGTTTACTTCGTGACCCCTGTCTTGCCTTCAAAGTTAATCTTCAAAATCTTTACTGTGACATCGTGCATGAAGAATGTTTTTGAACTTGGACCTACACTCCCATAGTTTCTTGTGCTTATTTTGATGTTTTTCCATTGTAATTAATCATTATCTTTTAAACCTGCAGGAATTTGAGCTCTAATTCTTTGGGAGGAACTCTACCATCAGGATTAGGTCAACAATCTCTTGTCCAGCTGTAAGTTGTACAATATTTTATATCCTTTATACAATTGATATTTTGTGGTCCTGCTCTTTAATGTGCATGGCAACCTCTAGTCTCAAATAAGATAAAATTTCTTTTACTGTGCATTTCACGATTGCATACCATAATTTATTTATATGTTACCTAGATGACCCAGATCAATTTAGGATTAAGGCTTTGTTGTTGTTTATTGTTTGGTAAATAGAGAGAAATTGACTAAGGGCATGTGTCCCCAGTGCATTTTTTCATGAAGATCATATGATCTCCTCTGCTGAAGAATGTTTGATATTGAGATCCCTCTAGGAGGGAATGCTTTCTTGTCCACCTGATCTGGCAGGCTTCCATTCCCTAAGACATGGATGCACACTCATTCAGTCTATGTTTTAGAATTAGTTTGTCCATGAAAAGAAGTCTGCCTCACTGATACTATCTAGTTCTTTCATTTTTCTGCTCGAAAGTGTTCATTTTTCCTGGTTTACATGGGTGTTTGAGTCTAGTTTTCCTTGTTTGCAAACTAACCTATGATTTATCTTTTCTTTGAGTTTGCAAACTTTTTATACTCTGTTTGAAGTTAATCTTTGTTTCTCCCTTTGTCCTAAAATATTCATTCATCTGCTTGGCCAGTTCACTTTATTTGTTCTGTCTGCTTTATAGGGTAGCACAAACTTTGGTATGCCATGAATGAAGTTAAGAGTCTGAATTAAATAATGTTCCATCATCTTCTTTCCAAGTTCTAACGTGATGTTTTATCCACTCAACGAAACTGATCCTGCAACCACTAGAAGCTTACTCTGGCATTCCACCGTGTTATTTCGTAACACTTCTGATTTGTTCTTTGTAGGGATTTGTCCAACAATCAGTTTGTGGGCCCTATACCAGAAAGTCTAGCCTCAGCAGCAACTCATCTGCAGCTTGTGTAAGTAGTTTGTTTGCACTGATAAATAATGGAGGCATTTTTACTTAAACACCTGTGCGCGCGCTCGCGTGCTCAAAGCAAGTCTGATCTAGAAGTGAAAATTTAAATTTCTTCTCCATTTCAAGTTTTATTTGTTGAGTCTGTGTCTAAATGTGGTAGTGTTTGCCTATCACCATCTTCCATGCCATGCTGTTAGCATATTATCATGCATACCAGGAGGGAGACATGCCTGCGCCTACACACACACACACACACACACACACAAACTGCAGGTTGGTTTGATAGTTGGATCTAAAAGCAAAAATTTCTTGGTCTTCTTGGGTTTAATTTTTATTTGTTAAAGTCCGGAGTTTAAATGTGTAGTTTTGGGCCCATTTCCATCTTTCATGCCATGCTGTTAGCATATATTCTTGTTTACAAATAGGGAGAATATTTTCATGCTTTTAATTGTATATTCTGCCAGAAATTGCAGTTTGGTTTTCTTGAAATAATTTTACTTATTATTGGTTATTATATGGGTTTTATTTAATTTGTCCTCAAGTTTAGATCAATGATACCACTTTGTTTGGATTTAACCAAGATGTGAGTTGGGATCTGTGTACTTTGGTTTGTTAAGAACTTGAAATTGGTTGTAGAAGATGGATATTTTACCTTGCAATTTTAAATGTGATGTTTTGATTTTTCACTTTGGAAGAGATTGACACACACACACACACACACACAATGTATGCTGCATTTTTAGAAGCAAAAGGTCATGACGTTAAAAATAACTGAAAACTGTTGTTGAGGACATATTGAGTGTTAGTTTCTTAGAACATAGTGGGTAGACTAGAAAGAAAGGAATTTGATCTCTATGTCTGACAGCTCTTCTAGTCGATTGTCCACTTTGCTTTTGTTGATGAAGGAACTAAGGCACTGTTAGTGTTTCCGCCAATACAGGCAAGTGGTTAAACTGTTCAGCTGTAGTGTAACGTGATTCTCCAAGCATATAATACCAAACAATTATGTATAGAACTGGTTATGGAATTATTGTTTTTCTTAACTGAACATTCTTATAATCCTACGTTCTATCGCGTAATTGTACTCTTTTACTTTCATCAATTTTTCTATCTTCACTGTATTGCTTTTATTTGTCCAGTCCCTGGAGGCTGGAGGCAATAGAACTCATGATGAAATCAGTACTGTCACATTTCATTTCTAGATTTCTTTTCTTTCTGTTATTGTAATAAATAATCACATCTAATGGATTGCAATTTATCCATGTTTGAAAAGGAAAATGAACATTTTTCTGTCAGAAAAGCTAACCAGGACACTGTTGTTTTGTGTTCCTGATTGTCACAACTTTAAAATGCTGATTTTTTCTCAGTTGTCAAAATCCTATGTTATCAAGTCAACACTGAAGCACCACAAGACTGAAGCGTTATAGGTGTTTGATGTCTACCCATTAAAATCAAATTTGCATTTACAGTTAGATTGCATATTTACATATTGCTTTTCAATTTTTTCTGTTAATTGTTTTGGAAGTATTAAGTCCCACAAACCTCCCTCCTCTCCCCAGAACAAACCAGATCTTGCTGGAACCCCATTTCGTGAGCTCCATTGCAAAAACTCCTTCAGTGTATTCTTTTCTGCAACTCTGCTTAGTGATAGGTGTACCACACTGTATTCCCTTTTTATTATTTGATTAGCAAATTGATTGAAAAAGCACTAAATGTTAGCTACTTGAATACCTGTGACATTTGCAATAGAAGTCTATATAGTTAACAACTCTAATGATGATTGCCAATTATTTTCCATGATTGTATTGCCTCAACATCTCTTTATTTCCAGGCTGTTGAATGGTAACTTATTAGAAGGGCGAGTACCAGAGGAACTTTATTCAATTGGTGTGCATGGTGGAGCTATTGAGTATGTCTCATTTCTAGCTTTCACAATTCTTTTTAGTTTATCATAGTATCAATTTTTGAGTTATAAAATATTTGGCATGTATCATCATGCATTAAATTGTATTTGCTCTATTCTAGTCTTACTTATTTATCCATCAACATATTTCAATTATTCTATATTCACCTGAAATCCTTTAGAGGATGAAAACTGAAAGACTTCTAAGTCTATTTAACTTAATCTGAGAAACCTTGCTCTTTATAGAAATACATTTATCAAAATAGTGAAGTATAAACTGAACGAGTAGTTCGATGGTTTCATGCATCTTTCCGTTTTCAGCCAT
>JAVHLS010000085.1:0-50000 GCA_032356905.1 Salix exigua
CCTTGTCAAGGCAGACGCAGTGAAGCCACTTGTTAGAACACTGAGCGAGACAGGTGCTGGTGTGGCAGAGGCTGCTTTAACAGCACTTGAAACCTTGCTAACTGACCACAACACACAATCCCATGCAACTGCTGCAATTGTAGACAGCCAGGGAGTGGTGGGCATTCTACAAGTTCTGGAGAAGGGGAGCTTATCCGCCAAAAGCAAAGCCCTGGACCTCTTCCAGAAAATCATAGAGCACACACAGATCAGCGAACCATTATTTCAAAAGTCCGAGAGGATCCTCATCCAGCTTCTCCATGAAAATGTTCTTAAAAAGAAAGTAGCTCTAGTGCTTCGGCAGATGAGCATCATTCCAGAGCAATCTTCATATTTCTGAGCCTACCTCTTTTAGACAAGAGACCGAAACAGAAACAGCATGTGAACAGAGCTAGGAGACGCACAGAGCGGCTAAAAACTAGAGGCTTGATAGTTCGGAGAACAACAGAAGTTTGATGTAAATGCTATGAAGAGGGGAGTATGGGAAGTTTCGGTACTACGTGATACTCGTACCAGAGTTCTACAGATATATGCTCAATTGCAAGTATTTATACAATACTATGTTCAATACGAGCACCTTTTCCTTCATTACTTGAACAATTTTTGGCCCACCCAATCACAAAAATTATACCTTTTTTTTTGGATATCCATGTAGGAACGGCGAACCACATGATCTGGAAAGCACAGAGCACAGGTCATTCGTAAAATCTCCTGCTGTCTCAAGAGACTTACGTTTTTGACTCGAACTCCGCTGTTGTAGTACAAGAGAGAGTCCTTTGCCGTCAGCCTCCTGGGGACACAAAAGTTACACCTTCAATATGAACAGTCACTTTCCACAATTTTGCTCCCACGGCGCACTTTTCCTGAGACGCTCGTTCTGCTTACATTAACTCTTTTATAATCCACCCTTACTGGCCTGCTTTTTATCCTTCCTGCCTCGGGAGAATTACCAAAATTAGATACAGAAACTTCTTTTTGGGCTCCATCTTTCCTTTAATGCCTGTATACGAATCTCTTTGGTGGCTGGTTTACACTTTACACCACAAAGGCGACCGAGGATGCATCAGAGGCCCTCCCTGCTCGAGAAATGAAAGACGGGATAATTTTGCAGATGCAGACGCTACAATCTCTCGGCTCTCTTGTTCTGAAAAAGTTGCTGAACTTCTTTGATCATGGTGAAATAATTGTTTCCTACTCAGTGCTTATAACCACATGGCTGGCCAACGTTACGCGGCTTCTTGTTTAATTGTAAGTTGTCGTTTCTTAAATCTTTATAAAATCATTGCAATGTCAGCAATTACACTTCTTTTATATGCTTCTCCGTCACTTCTTTGAGCCTAGCATCTGCCTCATGTTAGCTACATGCCCATTTATTTGCCTGTAGATATGTGGCTCAATAGGAAAACGCAATGAAATCTCTTACCGTGTTTACACTGCATTTTTAAAATATTTTTAAAAAACTTGATTTTGTTTTATTTTTACTTATATTAAAATTTTATGTTTTTTTATTTTATTTTCATATATTTATATCAAAAATAATTTTTTAAGAAAATAAAAATTTAATATATTTATAAACAAAAATCATTTTAAAAAACAATATTAATTATACTCTCAAATAAACACCAATTCAGCTTCGAATTTTGCTGCCTTGACGTACCAAGGCAAAAGCACCAAAAGGGGTGTTCACTTAGAAACGTATGCCTTATCTTCTTTCAAACACATGCTTAGTTAGAATCCCTTGCCTTCTATTGTCGAATTTATAAGTTGTTATCAGCTCTTGTGAGACATTATGGTACTGTGCTTTCTTTGTCCAAGCAAAGCAAGTTGAATTGTTGTGGATCAAAGGTGATGTCTATAATTTTACCATATTGATCAATTATTTCTGCCACTTCCACCATGCTTAATTTTGGCTTCTCTGTTTTGGATAAAATCTTGTTTTTTAAAATATGTTTTTTTACATTATTAAAATAATGTATTTTTTAAAGATTTTATTTTTTAAGAGATGTTTTTTTAATTATTAAAATAATCTATTTTTTTATAAAATATTTTTAATATCAAAACAATATAAAAAATAATTCAAAACAAAACTTATATTCAAAATTTGATGAAATAATGATTCCACCGCAAATCTCGACCCAGACCAATAGTGCCTAACACTATGTGCGAAGCCTGACACTATGTGCTCATTTATGAACATTTTTCCAGCCCGATCAAATTTTTAGACTATTTGGTACTGTGGTGAACTGTTTTCTTCCTTTCAAGCACATCAAAAATATTTAGTTAGTTAAATTGTTTTTGCATTTTGTATTGGGCCTCGAATACAATTATATTCAAATTTAATTTTATAAAAAAATAAAATAACTTTTTTTATTTACAATGACATTCTTTTTATTTATTTTATATTTAAAAATCTATCTTATTACAGTTTTAAGTTAACAGATATTTACTAAAATCATAACAATACAGATTTTTTAAATTTATTTTTCCCTCAATCACAAAAATTACTACAATACACACTTCAACTTCAAAGCACATCGATCCCTATACAAACTTGACTCGAATCCTAGAATCATCAGATCCAGTTTCGATCTGATGTGCACGCGCGCGCGCACATTCATCACAAGATCCACTTCCTGACACGCATAGCTGTGGATGAAGAATGTGAAGTTTAAAAATATTTTTTTTAGGTTAAAAATAAAATATGACATGATAAATATATTCTGTAGAGGTCAACTTATTAAAAAAATAGTCCGATCTCTTATCGCTCTCCGGGAAGTATCGAAGCCTCTTCGTCGTTGTAAATAATAAAAATAAAAAAAGTGGTAAACTTCACTGAGTTGAAAATGGAGGCTAACAAGCCAATCAGACGATGCCGACAGGGGCCATCACCCGGTGCAATCTCCTTTCCGAGTTGAAAGAGTCATTCAGATTATAGCAAATCAACGTATTTTGGAATCAGCTAACCTCCTTCTTCATCATCTAAAAATTAAACAATTGAAGATTTAAACCGTGTGAATAGAGTGTGTCCACAACCACTCAACAGATGATGGGAACGACATTAGACGGACAAGTGGATATTTAGATATTGAGGCGGTATTAGTAAGAGTCCCAGGAATCCAATCAACCAATCAATCAATACCATGCTCTTTGTTTTCCAAAAAGAAATAAAAATAAAACAGTGCACTTAACACTTAATTAAATTCACAAGTGAAGGGAGGAAATTAGGTCCCAGAAATAAGGCTTATTGTAATTGCGGGAGGGATGGTTGAAGATACAGAAGAAGACAAATGCTGACAGAGAAAGAGAGAGAGAGAGAGAAAATAATAAAGAAAGAAGATGAATCTGACAGGTCATGAAGTTTGCACCTTTAAGTGCGAATGAATTCAAAAAGTCAACGCGCACAGGGAGAGCTGATGACATGTCCTCCCAGATTTCAATTCTCAACTCTCATGTCATCTCGTCCACCGGCACGGGTGCTTTATTTTAAGACAGAGGTGCTTCTGACTTCCTTTTAAAATAATTTAATATATTCCTTATTATTGCAATAATTTTCCATTTACTAATATTATATACAGTCCCAGTTCTTGGAGGGAGTGGTATATACAAAGTTGGCTTCTTAGATTTATACGCTACAATGACGCCTTCAATTCGGAAATAATATCTTTTTCTGTGGTTTAGTTTCCGGATTAATTCATTGAATGCATGTTGTTGTTCTTCAGTTAGCATGCATGTATATATATATATATATACATGCATGCTAACTGAAGAACAATATATATATATATATAACCACTGCAATAATTTGAGTTTTCTAGTATATAATTGCTGCTGCAAAGTACCTGCCCGTACCCTTCCAAGATTCACAAGTGATAGCGACATCGACCTTTTGAAAAGAAAAAAAAAGGATTATCATTTTTATATAAAATATATTTTTAATTGTGGTTTTTTAATAGATAGGTAGATTTAGTTAAAATTATTACAAGATGAGTTTTTGGATGTAGAATAAATTTAAGGTAGATTTTCAAAAAATAAAAAACATTAGTTTAATTTTCTATATAAAATAAACTGAAATTTAAAATACAATTATAACTACGAAGTGTAATATAAAAAATAAAAACTATTTTACTAATCAAATAAACTTTTTCTATGATTAAGTAAGAAAATAGAAGCTATCTCTTAACTTCTAAGCAATGAACCGATCACTTAGCTAGAATACAATACAAATTTGAATTTTTTTCATAGAATCCGATTTGTCGAATTAACATAAACATAATTAAAGCGGGTGACTTTGTCAAAAGAAGATGGTTGAGATTCGCGCATCCTAAGAATCATAGTAATTCAATGGAAATTTCTCTAGCGAAGATGGTGGGAGCAGAGTGTTATCAGCATAAAGGACAAAACATCAGCTTCAAACCTCCATTATGATATCATGGTATCACAGCAATCCAGGAAACACAAGCAGGCCATTGGAAGCGTGATACCCTGATATCATCAAAGATATATATATATATTCTGATACGTATCGTAAAATTTGAACCCTGAGCCAAACCCCAAAGGGTAAACCGTTTTGTTGCTTAGCCAGCACTAATTGTGGCAGCAGGGCATGTATGCACCGATAGTCTACACCATAGATTTAAGTAATAGGAACAGCTAAACCAGAGGGAGAAAGGAAATTAAATAAAGGAAAAAGAAATGCTACTGGGATCTAACTAACACGCACGACTCTACTGAATTTTTATTTTTTTATTAGACAATCACCAATAAAAGGATCATCTCTGAGTTCAGTGCCTATATAAATCCAAAGCTGCGAGGCAGCTTTGAGAGAGGATAGCAGTAAGAAGAAGAAGAAGAAGATGACGGAAACAAACCAGGTGGAAGTGGAAACTAAGCTGAAAGATCGAAAGTTATCATGGGCAAAGCTGCGTCGCGTCGACTCGCTCCATTTGGAGGCTGGAAGAGTTTCCATGCCTCATGGCCACGCCTCTAAGGTCTGTCATATGAATCACCTCTGTTAATTTCTCCGTGTTTTTTTGCCAATCATGCATCCTCGATCGATAATCCTTAAACTTTCTTGTGTGTGTACGTAAATGCGCAGATCAGTTGGAAGAGGACGTTGAGCTTTGCATTTCAAAGCATTGGAATAGTTTATGGAGACATAGGAACCTCTCCACTTTACGTATATTCAAGCACTTTCACCGACGGAATAAAAACAAACGAGGACATTCTCGGGGTACTGTCCCTAATCATCTATACCTTAGTGCTCGTGCCCATGATCAAGTACGTCTTCATCGTGCTCAGAGCCAACGATCATGGAGACGGTAAGTTCCCAAATCTGCTTAAGAATATTCCCAAATCAAGGTTAACGTTTATTGACAACAATCAGGGACGACCATATCCATTCCTTTGAGATTAAATTAGAACGAACACAGGGATTGAGGCTACATAAGCTACTCAAGTTTTTCCATCAACTAAAATATTTAAGAGAAGAGCAAATATAATTAATTCAGTCATATATGTACTATAGAAAATGGGATGGCATGCATAAGGAATCATCGTGCCAAGATAATATGTATGAATCGGTCATGTTTTTTACTACAAATTAATTAATTAATTGATGTACTCATGAACAGGTGGAACATTCGCACTCTATTCGTTGTTATGCCGGTATGCAAAGGTGAGCTTAATTCCAAATGACCAGCCAGAGGACAGTCAACTATCCAACTACAAGCTTGACACGCCATCTAGTCAGTTGAGGCGGGCTCAAGTAATTAAAGAGAAGATGGAAAGTAGTAAAGCCATTAAAATCATACTTTTCCTAGTAACCATTCTGGGAACTTCTATGGTCATTGGAGATGGCGTCCTAACTCCATGCATTTCAGGTTTGTGTGCAGACAACTATATATATTCAGGTTAGTTTTTCTCAGGAGAAATCCTGATGAATAATTGTGATTCAATGTTCTCTTGCAGTTCTTTCAGCAGTGGGTGGGATCAAGTCCCTGGGTGAAGGTACGTGCTAGAATGATCTTTACTACTATATTTTTTTTCAATTACTTGCATATCAATGGAACTAGAATACATGGATTTTATTTTAGGAGGGAAATACACATGTTTGATGCTTGACTAAAACACATTGGTGCTAGTTACCCACCCTTCTGCTTATGATCCACCTTTTATAGTCTTCTTGTATATATGAAATTTGACTCTTAGTTACGATCGATCATGGACTGCCTCTTTCACTGACATCGAGTTGTTTAATTATCCAGATACCGTTGTGGGTGTTTCAGTCGCAATCTTGATTGTCCTTTTCACTGTTCAGCGGTTTGGCACCGATAAAGTGGGCTTCGCTTTCGCCCCAGCTATCTTCTTGTGGTTTTCATTCATTGGTGGAATCGGTCTTTTCAATCTGTTCAAGTATGATCTTGGTGTGTTACGTGCCTTCAACCCAAAATATATAATCGATTACTTCCAAAGAAATGGCAAGCAAGGATGGATTTCACTTGGTGGGGTAGTTCTATGCATTACAGGTGAGTCTAGCTATATATGAAGTTCTTTTTTTTTTTCCCTGTGAATTTTCATCTCTAACGTAGAAGGTTCGTGACAGGGACGGAAGCCATGTTTGCTGATCTCGGTCACTTTAGCGTCAAGGCAATTCAAGTGAGTAGATACATAAGCATTGATTTCTATTTTCCTTTCAGCTATCTGCAGTTTTAGCAATGAAATCTGCTTAGGAATTCGAAAAGTGAACATGAGAGAACACGATTCATTGAATTACTGAGCATGTCCTTGGGCTATAGATTCATGATTTATAATTAATGTAGCTTAATTAATTATGACTACTCTAATTAAGCTGCTTCATTTGCTCCAAGCGATTGTTGCAAACGAGGACAGTTTCTGCAAAAACTTTGTTGTTATTCAGGTTTTGATAAGAAAAAAAACTAAAACACGAATATTTAATCCTCCCGGCTATTATTTATTGATTTTCAACAAACGCTTAAATTCTGAATAGATAACTTTTCGGTTTTATGATAAAGAGTTTAAATACTAATTAAATAAGAATTCTAAACACCATTTTTAATTAATAAAATATTTTACTATTAGAATCCTTTTCATATCATCACAGATGACAGATCTTGTGTGCTTCTATGCGCAGATTAGTTTCTCCAGCATAGTGCTTCCTTCGTTACTAGCTGCATATGCTGGGCAAGCAGCATACCTTTCCAAATTCCCGAATGACGTGTCTGATACCTTCTACAAGTCTGTGCCAGGTAAAAACGAAGTGGCCAGGAAAACCATCTGCAATTAACCATCTCGATTTTTTTCATCGTTATGGATGAATTACTTTCTTTGGTCATATATATTTATTGCTGTAGAAAAACGAAAGCATGAATTCCTAGCAGAGTAATCACTTTTTCATTGCGTGCAGATCCATTATATTGGCCAGTGTTTGTTGTTGCTGTTGCTGCTGCAATTATTGCCAGCCAAGCCATGATTTCAGGAGCATTTTCAATAGTTGCTCAATCCTTGAATCTCAATTCTTTTCCCAGGGTTAAGATTGTTCACACCTCTGCTAAGTATGAGGGCCAGGTTTACATACCTGAGATCAACTACATGCTTATGGTTGCTTGTGTCATCGTCACTTTGGCATTCAGGACAACTGAAAAGATCGGGCATGCCTATGGTAAGCAACCACGAAATTCAATCTCAGCAGCTCAGTTTGTTTTATTAAAGAGCTAATAATTCAAGTTCTTGGGATTCAAAAACTCGATTTTTTCTTTCGAGAAAAAGTAAAAGATAGTGAAGGGTTGCCCTGCAGTTATGATTTATGAATAGTACAGTGGAGCTGCAGTGCTCAGAATGGAACCCTTTGAGCTAAAGTGATTCAAAACATCATTGTTTTTCAAATATATATTAATTTTTTTGAAAAAAATCTAAATTCTATTATATGGTCCCTAATGAGGGCCCTGAATGTAGAGAGAAGAAAGAAGGGATGGTAAAGATCAGTTTTCTCAAGTTTCTTGAAGGTTCAAAAATGGTTTTGATGGGGTGTGGGGATGATTCCAAAATGTTTAGAGTTAAAATGAAAGCTACAGGCTAGGCGTTGTCCTTTTTTTTTTATAGCCTAGCTAGATTGTGCACGTCTAGTAGATCGAATCGCTCGTGCCTAGCTAGTTGTGACAACCTAATTCACTGCATGCAGGAATTGCTGTGGTTGCTGTTATGGTGATGACAACCTGTGTGGTTACACTTATAATGCTAGTTATATGGAAGGGGAGGATTCTACCTGTCACTCTTTTCTTTTTTGTATACGGTTCTATAGAGATCGTTTACCTATCAGCTGTACTGTACAAGTTTAAACAAGGCGGGTACCTTCCACTGGCACTATCTTTTTTCTTGATGGTGGCCATGGGGACATGGCATTATGTGCACAGAGAAAGGTACCTGTACGAGCTTAAAAACAAGGCCTCCGGTGAATATATCAGCCAACTGGCGGCAAACGCAAATATGAACCAGCTACCAGGAATAGGGCTTCTGTACTCCGAGCTCGTCCAGGGCATTCCTCCGATATTCCCTCACTTCATTTCCACCATACCTGCCACTCATTCAGTTCTAGTGTTTGTTTCGATTAAGTCTATTCCGATTAGTAAAGTGGCAATCGAGGAGCGGTTTCTGTTCCGGCAAATTGAGCCACGAGAGTTCCGTATGTTCCGATGTGTTGTGAGGTATGGATACAAAGATAAAGTTGCGGAGTCTCATGAGTTTGAAAGGCAGCTGGTCGAACACTTGAAAGAATTCATCCGCCATGAGTACTTCATACGTGAAGCAGGCAACATTGAACCGACGGTTGAACCGGAGAACAACCAACATTCCACTCTACCTGTAGAGAAGGATGAAAAAGGAAGACGATCAACAACAGTTCATGTTGAGAAATCACTACCTGATCATGAGTCATTCGGCGCACCCCGTGTTTCATCAGGTTCTATCCGGTCCATCAGTGGAGTCAACTCGTCAAGCACTTCTGCTGGAATCGCACCAGCCCAGGTCTCTAAAGGTGCTGAAGACGAGATCCAGTTTGTAGAAAGAGCCATGGAGAGAGGTGTGGTTTATCTGCTAGGAGAAACTGAAGTGGTGGCAGAACCAGAATCATCCTGGTTCAAGAGACTAGTTGTTAATCACGTGTATTCTTTCCTGAGGAAGAACTTCAGAAAAGGGGAGAAATTTTTCGCAATCCCACAAACAAGGATTCTCAGGGTCGGAATGACATATGAGATATGATACTGTGCTTGAAATTTGGTGTGGAAAGAAAATGTGCGCGTGCAAGGTGCCAGTACCTCTGTTGCAGCTTGTTCAATTGATAGAGCAGCAGAGGTTCCTGTCTTTTCTTTTTTTCTTTTGTTTTTTGGTTTGTAAACAAAATGTATATTTATATAATTGTTGTCAGGCGTGCTTTATTACATTTAATACAAAAGAATTGCTCAAGAACCTTTAAAAATTGATTTAGTGACTCGATCTTGCTACTTATAATTGATTTTTCCTATTCCTTTCTTGGGACAAACAAGTGAATGAATCATTTCTCATCGCCAAGACAAGGTAAACAAATTTAACATAAGTTATTAACTTTAATTTTATTTCTTATAACCCGATATTTTACCCTTTTTATGTATTATATTTCCGAATACAATACATCATAATTATATGACCATAAAACTTCATTAGTTAAAGTTCATACATAATTTAAATTAATTTAAAAATAGATTACAAAATAATTATGTCCATAAAATTTTATTAGATAAAAACTAACAAATTTAAAATAAATATTCTACCGGCGTGTGTTATGTAAACTAAAATCAATCTTATTAGTCATTACTTTCATCTTCCTCACTATATTTATATATTTACGTGTTTTAAATTATTAAATTAATAATTTTGTAATGTTTTTTATGGTTTTAACTTATAATATGCTCATGTCAAACTAGAATAAATTAGTTTAGTGTAATCTTAAATAAAATATATTTTCAAATCCTCATCAAGTATCTATTGTTTTTGTGGGGTTTTGCATAAATATATTTAAAAATATTTGGCTAATCGATTTGGGGATGAAGAGGAGATTACGATGGAGAGGAGAGGAGAAGGTAAAATCGATTTGTGGGAAAAGTTTAAAGTGATTTTACTTAATTTAAGTCAATCAACTCTGAATCGATCCAATTTTGCGATCTTACCAATTTTACCCTTTTTTATGATTTTGGCAAAAAGCGATTTTTGGCTGCGATTTAACAAGTTTCATCCAATTGACTCGCAAAATCATCGAGTCAACTCTTGATTTTAATAGCAGCAATGCAGGGAATGGTTCCCTCGTTCCAGTAAAGTATCCCTTATATAGAGCTTATGCAAGAGGCTAATGGTTCTGTCTAACATTACCAGTCAATTGACAAGTATTAACACTCAACAAATTTCCAGAAAAATGAACACTTTATAGCACAACAACAACCCCAAACTATCATAGCAGATAAATTTACAGCATGTACCATTTCACACCTAAGCAAACAAGAGCATTCTCTCCACCACACGTGAAGCATATAACATCCTTTCGACTGGCACTTTGAGTTGAATGCCATGTCAGGGACCGGTTTTAATCAGCCCCGTTAGAGATGTCATATGACTTGGATCAGAAAACATTCCACTCACTATAACATGTTTCTTGAAAAAAACTTCAATGATCACGAGAAATTTTCTGCCCGTCTGCCAGACCGGGTTCCATTCCAAACTCAGCAGCCAGCACCTGTATATCTGGTGTTATCTCCCAGTTGGCTTTATGATCCCAATTTGCGTGTCTTGGCTGGGTTCCACACCTCTCCAATCCACCAATACTGTCAATCTGACTTTGTATATCTTCAAAATCCTCGTCAGCAACAGCTTGACGTTTTCCCACTTCTATATCAAAGCTCCTTTTGGGCATCTCTGGGCTCAAGACATGGCTCAACTGCATTGGAGCAGCATAGCCAGATGAATCAACGCTGACCTTTGTGCGGAATTTGTTCTTTGATTTTGGAATTTTTGAGAAGAAAACCTCCAGAACATTACGAGCACAACCAAGGTTGTAAGGATTCATCTTTCCATCATACCTATACCTGAAGTTCTCATATGTTGTCTGCACAAAAATAAAATAACTTGCAGGTTGAGTAATGAGGAAAAACTTTTGGAACAATAGAGAAAATGAGGGTGAAGAGAGAATTTGAACCTGATTGGTGCATATCAAGTACAGATGAAATGCAGTGAGACCTCCAACAAACCAAGCACATATAAATGTGTATAATACCAGGATTCCTGAAACAGGAGACTTCAGAAAGGCCCTCCATATATCACAATGATCTGTATCCATTATTTTCCTTATGTTGACCCAGCAGAATGCAAGAACATAGAGGCATAGAATAGTTGTGGAAGACACGAACATGAAAAAGAATCTGTAATTCCTCTGTCAACAGAACACTCTAACCAGTTAGGCTTATGAAGGTCGGACAGCATTTTACAGCAAAGTCAGCATTTTACATTATAACCAGATTGCAGAAGATTTCAACTCTCTAGCCCAGGCCTTCTATCTTAAACACCCCCACAAAGTCAACCTGGAAGCTCTGAAAAATGCTTATTTTGCTAAATTGGCATAACATAGCCTGGAATGCTTAATCCCTGTGCAACCCTATGATATGTGTGTGTGTGTGTGTGTGTGTGTGTGTGTCTATATCTTCTCCAGAATAAAACAGGTTCCAGAACAAAAAAATGACACAAATCCCAGATACTTATCAAGTATTGAGATTTGAAATGTAAAAGTTCATGCCAAATGATCTAGGTTCAAAGCACTAACATGAAAATGATCATTTAACAGGTTGTTGGTTTGACTTATCACTCCTAACTAAATCACCCCCCTAACCTCATCTCCATATAATTCAGTTTTAAAATTCTAATGAAATCTTACACAACAGCCAACTCCAAGAATATCTACTTTGTATATAGAAAAGGAAAGAAAGAAAATCATGCATTCTTTACTAGCTCAATCTTTTTGCTTCTTTTTTTAAAAAAAAAATCCCAGTCCATTTTGGCATAAAGAACACCCAAAGAAAGCCTGGTGAATCAATATCTGTCACACACAGTAAGTGCATAACTATAAATGCACTCACCATGAACTACCACAGTGGCATGCTTAATCACAGTATATTCAGTTGTCATTGGGTATACACTACAAGCACATTTCAAACCATTTTATCTGATGTAAGTGGTGGAGGATGCACTGATAGATGAGGGAGTTGGAAACCATCACATTGACCCTAAGCAAGCCAAAAGGTTTAAAATTGATGGAAGCAATACATTCAACCAAAATGTAACTGCACAGGGGGGGGGGGGGGAACAAATCCATAATTAAATCAAAATATGCAAGATAAATACTGTTAAACTGGAAGATACCTTGCCAATACATTGCCCCACCCACGGGCAATGATGATCAAAACGTTCAACACAATTGTTGCATATAGAGCAATGAGAGCATCGTGGTGAGCGGTATAGCATGCATGTTTGGCAGTATTTGACCTTGACTACCATCCCATTCACCAAAACATCTTTTGTGGGAGGTAAACTTGGGCCAGAAACCTGACTTCCAGGCCAATCAGCAGATATACTTGAGCCTTCATCTTCTGGAGGGTGGAGATTACGAGGAATAATGCCTGGATCTCTTGCAGAAGTAAGGAAGAGAAGAATAATAACCTGAATAGATTGACAACCCAATGAAAATATCCAAATTGCCAAGTAAATTCACTGGAATATGGAAGAATACATTATAGTCAGCATTAATGTTAGCACTATTTTAGCTCACAAAATGCTTACAGCAAGAGCAACAAAAGAAGTAAGACATATCATATGATTTCATGTTTGGTTGATGATCATTATTCTGCCATGTCAAAACTCAATGGAAGGAAAAGCAAGACAAGTTTCTCCCAACTTTTGAATCAAAGTAACTTGATTCCTTCTGTATAATGTCAAAGTTCAGACCTTCACAGACTGTATATCAGTCTCCGAGAAACGAGAAACATAAATCAACTAGATATTATACAGCCATTTAGCCAAGTTGAGAAGGCTTCAGTTTTACAAAGCATTTTCAAACTCCTTTGCCACCATTTTCTTAGAACTCAAGTCTCCAAAAAATTTGGCTGTGGGGCCAGTATGGCTATAAACAAATTTAACTATAACTACTTTCAGGAAATCAATTGGATGAAGCTCCACAGTTCTTTTCATTTTTTGTTTTGCATCAACCTGCTTCATTTTGCCATCATCTTTCGGGATAGATTTCATAAAACAGCAACCACTTAGGACATTTACAATTATCTCTTTTTTTAATAGTAATAATAAATAAAAAACTGTCAATGCTGGGAAGTGATGGTAATATATCGTGAAACAGCTCTAGTTGAATATCTGTAAAAGAGGAATGACTCACATATGCTGTCAAGATGACACATATAACTACAATATAATCACCTAGCTGGTGTTGGAAGTCTTCAATGAGCCTTTGAGAAACAAAAGCGGAAAATAAGACTACTGGAACCATGATTAGAAGGATTGTAAGGAATAGCGACCTGACATCTGGACCAAAAACAAGTCTACCCCCAAGGCAGAATATCTGCAGAAGATTTAGAGAATCGGGTCAGTTGCTCGGTTTGCTTATTTCATGATCTATACATTTCATATGCTTCACAGCCGTAAACGTTAAACATGAAGCAGCACCCTTGATAGCTATAACTAGTCATGAATTAAATGATAAACCACCCTGCTCGATGCAAAAGAACGAAAATAAATTGAAGGATCCATACTTAGACTGTGAAAGAATCAACCAATGAAACAAGTTGAAAAGTTAATCACGTGAAAATAGAGCATGTTATGTACAAATGTTACAGATGCAATAATCATTCTAGTAATTATGTTGTTCTAAGCAACCACAGAACGAAAAATCTACAGATGCTGCAAGAGAATGGTTTTTTCTGCTAGATTATGTCCTATTATATGTTAACAAAAACTTCTTTTTGGAAGCACAGTATGGACAATGATCAACAAACAGGAAGAACAAACATAGCACTTGTAATAACTAAAAAGTTGTCAAGTGGTTTGAAAGGTAAGAAACGAGGCTGGGTAAGAGCCAAAAAGAAATAGAAAGCGGACAACATAAAACATGATAATAACAAACACGTAAAGACAGAGAGAGATAGAGAAGAAAATACAAGTGAAAGGGAAGGGGAAACAAGTTGAAAAGGAAAGTGTTACATTGTTTCCTTTCCAGGCTTGATATACTCGAAGATTACGAGCTCTATTATCGTTATGGCTACCCATAATTCGGCGATTAGAATCGGAAAGTTGGTGCGTAGGCATTGGAGTTGACGAGTTGTACATTTTTTCTCCTCCACTTCCTCCTCGCATTCTCTCACCACCCCTCATCAAAAAATATCCCTTTCACTCACCCTCAGATCCCCTCATTTACAATGAACAGGGAGATCTAGGGAATTATTATCATTTTTCAAACCTGTAGCGAAAATAATAAAAAAAGAAACGTTAAAGACAAAAGGCAAAAGAAGGGAGGCAAGGTAAATGGGCAGGAATGTTGGAAAGGAAGTTTCTTGTTTTACCTTGAGGCAAGAAGGGATGGACGGGGGTGAGAATCTCCCTACCGGAGGTGAAAGAGAGAGTGCGCAGGGAAAAGACAGGGCAAAAACAGGGAAAGACAGAGCTGATGAGAAGAAGAAGAACGTACTTTTGCTTTCGTGGCCGTTTATTTATTTTATTAGAAAAAACAAATAACAACTGAAGTGTAGCTTTTTGGATCGGCGGTTTTAATGATGGATAGTAATAATAACCAAAATTCGATAGCAGCCCTTTAAAACACATTTCTTCATATTTGACCGATTTTAATTATTATTATTATTATTATTATTATTATTATTATAAAATAAAATACAAAATTATAAATATTTTTTAATTTATAAATAATTTATCCAATTATATTTTTTTAATTTCACTCCTATTATTTTAAATATATAAATAGTTTATAAAATTATAGACTTTTTTTTATTTCATCCTTGTTATTCTTTAATCTATAGATGATCTATCAATTTATAAGTTTTTTTTTAAAACTTCAATTCCTACTATTTTTTAAACCTATAAATAATATATTAAATTATATATATTTTTAATTTACTCCATGTGATTTTTATCTTTCAAGTTGGGGCCTTATCATTTAAACTGTTATTTATTTTGTTTGGGATCATTGTTTTTCTACAAATTTCATCTTCCTTGGATTTTTATCCATCAAATCTTATCTTCATTGTTTTTGTTGATTTTTTTTCCTGCAAGTCTGTTTATTAATATCTTTACTATAATTTCATCCTTTAAAATTAAATATATTGAGAGTTAAGTTTTTAATTAAACCCAGATATAGAATTTCATAAGTTGCAGGTTTTATAGATTAGACCAGTTAATGATGTTTATCCGAATTTGCTTGTTTTTTTCCCTCCTTTTAAGTTGATATTTTCAAGAAAAAAAATATTATTATTATTTTATTCTGTTTGATTCTATTAGGTTAGATTTCTATAAAAAAAAATAATGTTTTCATCTCTATTATTTTTAAATCTATAAATAACTATAAAGTTATAAAGAAATTTCAATTTCATCCTTTATGATTTTTTATTTTTTCAAGTTTTATCTTTATTTTTTAATTGTTATTTATTTCATACTCCTTGGATTTTTCTCTTAATTTTTTTTTAATTTTTATTATTTTTGCATATTTTCTTATTAATATTTTTCAACGATCTCAAATTTGAAACTAAATTGGCTAAGATTTAATTTTTTTTTATTAAATGTGGTTTTATAATTTAGCCATTTTTAGATTTCACTTTAGTTTTTTAAGTTATTTTTTTAATTTTGTTTTTTGTAGTTTATTTTTTTATTAGATCACCCTTAGACTGTTTTTATATTTGAAAGAGATAACGGCATTTTTACTTTTTTTATAATTTTATATATTACTTTTTATATATTATTTAGATTATTAGTTGAATTAATAAACATTAAGGTTTTTGCTCGCGAAGAGCGGGCCCAACTGATCCAGTCTGCACTGTAACGTTAATAACTTAATACGGGAGAGACTTGACGTGTTAATATTCTATTCTATTTATATTTTGTTTTCGATCGGCAATTCATTAATTTAAAACTGTAGACTTCTAAAAAGAGGTTATTTAATAAATAAAAAAGTGGTAATTATTTTCCTGACGGGTCTTTTTGAAAATGTAAATAATTTGCATGATTCTTAAATATTTTTGTTAGCGAAAAAACAAAAAGAATAAAAAAAAGAGGAAATTCAGAGGGATCATGACGTGGGCACGAGAATAGCTCTAGGAAAAGGAGTCAAAAAGCAATCACAGAACAGCGATGCAATAGCAGCTCCCAGCGTGTCCTTTGGAGAATCTTTGGCTCCAAAAGTGGCTCGTTCTTTTTATCTTTCGTCTCTTTTCTTCTTCTTTTTGACCTTTTTCCATGGAGGGCAGCTGTCTTTTTACACACACCAAACTTTAACAGACTTTAAGGATTTTGGGAAACCATTAAATGTTAGAAAAATAAAATAGTTTGATTGTAATTTCTGTTGACACAACCATTAGTATGAACGATGGTTGCTTTAAAAATTTATAAGTTTTGGCATGTTTTTAGTTACTAAAAAAAGGGCACTTGCACCATTAAAATTAAGAGGGAGAGAAGAAAAAAACTTAATATCTCATTTTTTAATAAAAAATAATTAGAATTTGAAATTTCACGGGCTGGCCTTTAAAATTCCAACCAAACTGCAAATGGAGGAGAAAAGACAGCCCAATCCAACTATAAAATCAAGCCCAACCGAGGAGGAGGGGAAATAAGACAAAAAGGAGGAGAAAACAATAAAGAGAGAAAGGGCTAATCGAGCCCCAGACCAAGAGGTAAAGAAAATGGCATCCAAAAATAATCCAATAAAAATATTGTTTAAAATAATTTTAATTCAAAAATATATCAAATTAATATTTTATTATTATTTTAAAAAATATATTTTTGATCAAAACTAAGAATATAAAAAATAATTTTTTTTTTCATAAATGCTTTTGAAACTCATTCATAAACATTGCTCAATACTTTACTTTTCATGGTGTAAGGTCTTGTTTGAAATTGTATTTTAATATATTTTTTAAATGATTTTTTTATTTCATGTGCTGGTATCAAAATGATTTTTTAAAAAAATAAAAAAATTATTTTAATGTATTTCTAAATAAAAAATACTTTTAAAAACAACTTCAAATACAGTACTAAACCTTCTTCTTGCTCTCCATGGTGTAATGTCGTGATCCAAAAACTTTATAACCACCTGAGGATCATCTTCGACTTCGACAACTGGGAAGATGTTATTCGCCACTTGTATGCTTGTTGAAGGTAAATATAGTATTAGTATTACACTTATCAAGCTACAAAGTTTTGAGTGGTGTATTTTGTTTTATTTGTTTTGAGCTTAGATTCCCGTAGTCTGCTGCTTGTTATCCTTTTGCAAGATACCAGGTTTTGCATTGCTGCGATTTGGATTTTTTAGCAGTGCGGTGTTCTTCCCCTGTACTGCAAATATTGTGCTCGTGATTGGACTTTTTTGAGATATTAATAGAGTTAATTTGTCGATTATTCATATGAATTACTGTAGCTATTTTCGTATGAATTACTGGAAATTTCTGACAGATGTACATGTTATGCTAGTCTTTCAGGTGCCAACGCAGAATACATCCGCTGAGAGGAATTCTTGGAAAGATTTTATTCTTTTTAAAGAGGAATGTATCCTTTTCCCCTTTATTCTTCATCCATGTGAGTATTTATTCGAAATTCCTCGTCAAGTTCACATTTTCAATCTTATCCGTTCAATTACCTGGCAGCATCTTTGTGCGAGGTAATAACAGATAGAGACCTCGGTAGAAGGGTGGTGAGAATTTTTAAGCATAATGGCCCAGTTAGATTTAACTGTTCAAGTTCTCAACCTGTCCCCCAGTGTGACTCGCATAGAGTTGATTACGTTCTTCTCTTATTGTGGAACTGTTGAGAAGATTGAGCTTCAGAAGTAAACCGAGATTCACTATCATCTGTTCTTTTAATTTTCCGAATATCTTCTCCTCTTTCTTTCTAGTTGCTATTATGATCTGATGTTTTGGGGTGTTTTTAGCAGAGATAAAGACCGATTGCAGTCAGCTCTAGTGACTTTCACACAGCCATTTGCTTTTCAGACAGCTCTTCTCCTGAATGTAAGAAAGGATCTGATCTTTATAATATGGTATCCATGCTTTTCAATGAAGGTGAAGAAAAGGGTTTTTCTTTTTAATTAAACACCCTCTTAATCAACGGTCAGATATAATATTTAAGATTACAGAGTATAAATCCCTGTTTGCAGGATGCTCTCCTTGGTGGGAAACCAATTCGGATACTGCCTGCGCATGATATAGAGATCCCTATCACCGGTCCAGATATAAGAAAGGTGTTTCCTATCTCTCTTCGTTTTATGATTTGCTCCAATATTGACATCAAAAATTCTAAGTCTGCGGCCATGACTTGGAAAACTAAGTCTCTATTATTCAATGGCAGAACTATGGATCGTCCAGATTTGTTCCGGCAGTGCAAGGTGCGATACAGACAGTGGCTTTAAAAAGCTTTGAAATCCTGGGCAGGACCAGAGAGCTAGAGGAGAATTACAAGCTGTCAGAGAGAGGAAGAACGCTAGCGATCCAATCAAGAGCAGCGATCCGCGATGCTGGGCAGGCAGCAGAAAACTATGTTTCCGCCGGTGCTGGGTGGCTGTCCGGCGCGCTTGATAAGACGTCCAAAAGTGTCTTGGAACTGGGAACTGTGAAGTGGAATGATCCTAACTTCAAGAAGCAGAAATGAGCCTCGCTACTATTTCTAGGCTCATCCAAATTCCAAGCCCGGATGAGTTTCGTAAACTACCAAATATATCATCCATGAACTCAACTTTAAGCTTATGTTTTTGTTGACTTGGATAATCTTGGATCTCATGGTGATGTGTATGGATGTGAAATATTACATAACTTGTGAATCATAATGTGTAATTTAAAAAATAAAAACAAAATAAGAAAGCACCTAAATTATACTAATATACTATTTTAAAAAAACTGATGCGACTAGTTAAGTGATTGCTTGCTTTTAAGTTATAAATAATGTATGTATGTATGTATGTATGTATGTATTTCGATACGCTAATAATATTTTTTAAAAATAAAAATTAATATTATTTTGAATATCTAAATATAAAATATTTTTAAAAAATAATTATTATCATAACATCAAATTAGCTCTAAAACTAAAAAAAAATGTAAAAAAAAAACTAATATATACAACATGAGAAATGACAATCCATGCACTCACGAGTATCAATCAGAATTAAAGTTTTTCAAATTTACACCAACATATTCACTATAGAAACTTTTTTAAACAAGAAGTGTTAGGTGAATCATCTGCACAAACGAAAACCAGAGAAAGAAAAAGGACAAAAAGATAGATAGAGTTGAATGCCACCCGCTCACTCCGAAGATCCCGCAGAACGACAGACCATTGCGTCTGATTCGAATTCAATCCAATCCAGTAGAAATTCGAAAACAAGCTGGCATCACGACGACTCACATAAGAGAGAGAGAGAGACGGAGGCAAAGAAGCGAAAATGGAGGGGCAGCCGCATCCATACGCACCAACAGATCTCAAACTACCTGGCTATGCTCCTAATCTCCTCACTCAATCCACCATTGTCTCCGTCTATGGACTCTCCTCCCTTCTCGTCGTTTCTCTCATCTGGATCCTCTCTGGTTTGTTGCCCTCTTGTCTTCTCTGTTTACACTCTTTTTTTCAGTTTTTTTTTCAAGACTGGAAGCGGGCTTTCATTAACTATGCTTTACTGGATTGCAAATTTTATAGATATCCTTTGACAAATCTTGCAGTTTGTAGTTTTGATTTATTAGCAGTAGCAGTAAACATAGATTCTGAAGCATGCATATTCTGTATGGCCCACTTTGATCTAAACTTTCAACCTAGAACTGGATGTTTTTCAGCGTATTCTTCAATGGCCGTAGAAGGTAAACTGTTTCTGTCTATGGATGTTTTACATTTCAAAATCACTCTTGAAAAAAAAAATACTTCAAGTTAGTTTATTTTCAGTATTTCCGGATCTTTTTGATTTGCTAATGCAAAAACTTCAGAGGGATTGACTCAGTTTCTCACTTGATTATTCTATGCACAGAGTTCACTGGTCAGTTGTTACTGGTTGTTGCCTTGCTGGGCTGGCTACCCATTGGCAGAAACATAACAAGCAAAATCTTCAATGAGAAATAAAAACAGGAGATGAACTTATTCCACTCTTCTCTGCATTTACTACTTGAGATTCGAGATTTTTTTTCTCTCCCCAATTTTTATATATGGAGTTCAAGATCTAATTTTGTTCCGTGTTTGCACTTGATGGACTGGAAAAGGTATTAAGGCTTGTTCACTTCGAATCTGGAACTACAGTTCTTTCACAACGGAGAATCAATGTTTTTATCTTTTCTTGCTCCCTTTCTGTTTGTCTTGTATTAGCACTCGAATTTTGTGTTTATCTTTTCTCTCCTCAAAAGATGGAGCCATACAAACTCGTCTAATAAGACCTGCAAGTACACTACAGGTTAGTCATAAGTTTATGAAACAAAATGTTACACTGGCAGTGATCTCAACTGTCCTAGCATCTGCTTATAATTGACATTAATTTTATGGATTCCGCTCTACAAGGTCAAGTAACGAAAAGGAAAGGATTGAGAGGTCCCAGTCAAAGCTATTACAATTGCTAAATAGGTAGAAGTCTTCTTAGGGTGAGTGATCCGCGATAGTTGACTTTGAATAAAACTTGGTTTATTACTGCATGATGGAAGGGTTTAAATACATTAAGGAAAAAAACTTATCCTAAACTTATGACTTCAACGACTACTTGCAAATTGATAGCTACAACAACAAAAAAATAGCTAGCAACTCCAGACCAAGCCTTCCAACAGAATCATGCCAGCAAATCCTCAGCAGCTTATTTTTCACATCCCCTGCATCATGTGTCATGTTACGAACCTGGATTCTTGATAGGAACACGCCGCGATTCTTGGTTTATCAAGCTTACAGACTTCTTTTTTTGTTTAGATGTACTTTCTGAATCTTCATTATAGATTTCCTATCTCTGCAAATGCCACATTTCTGTGTTAGTTTTTGGTTTCTAGCATATTTTATGGTCCGTACTAGATTCTATAACAAAATTTGTTTGAATCCTTTTCTTTTGTGATTAGTGCATTTGATTATCGGTACTTTTCATTTTATTAATCTAACGAACTTACTTCCAGAGAATATAATGTTTTGTGAGTAATTAATTGCTATAGGCCATGTCTCCTGTTTCAGGAAGGTATCGTAAACTAGCAAAATTGATAGATTGCTGATGTGCTGGTGGGCTTTCACTGGTCTCACACACTTGATTCTCGAGGGCTATTTTGTTTTCTCTCCAGAATTTTACAAGGACAAGACCGCTCATTATCTGGCTGAAGTTTGTAATTACTTCTTCCTTTTTTATTCATATACACTCTACTTTTCATCTGTGGCATTAAGCATTATTTACAGCTGAGAGGCCATTTTAACTCTTTAATTATATGAAATTTTAAAGCTTTTTTGGTAAATAATGGTACTCATTATATATTTGGCAGGGAAAGAATATAGCAAAGGTGATTCAAGATATGCTGCAAGGGATGCTGCAACGGTCACTGTTGAAGGAGTGACTGCTGTTGTTGAGGCCCTTGAGGGTCCAGCTAGCCTCCTGGCAGTGTATGATGTAACTTAGACTTGAATAAATTGTTGAGATTCATTTTTTTGCTCAAATGTCAACAGACTTCATATCATCTTCCATCACCTTCAATCCCTTAATTCTTAAATAGTGTTTCTTGCCAACACTTGGCAGGTATGCTATTGCTTCAGGAAAATCATACAGCTACATACTTCAGCTTGCCGTTTCTTTGGGACAGCTCTATGGAACAGCTGTGTATTTCCTAACTGCCTACTTGGAAGGTGGTCACTTTGCTGCAACCTCGTATCACTATTATGTATACTATATCGGTGCAAATGCCTCCTGGGTTGTAATACCCTCACTCATTGCTATTCGTTGTTGGAACAAGATTTGCTCGGCAGTCCAAATTCAGGGCCAGAAAAGGACCAAAAGTCACCGAGGTAGATACATTCAGACTCATACCAAGACTTGGTTGGATAAGGATATGAGATTTTAATGTGCATTTTGTTCCATGTTAATCTATGCTTTCAAATTTATAATCTTGAAACCAATTAAATTATCAAAACCAGCAACATAGACCTCCAAACCTCAAGCAAACAATTACTGCTCCACTAGATTGTTTGCACCGACACAACTACCTTCTATTCTATGCCATGTTTATGGATGTGAGCTTCATTTTTAGTCTGCGGATGGTGGACACGCAGAATTTTACCAGGTTACCTGTTTGTTTAGCGGCATCAATTTATTTTTCTACAGCTCAAATGGTTATCATGCAATATCTTTAGGAGTTTGAAAGTAGAGAATGCCGTATTTCTTTGCAGAATACCAAACGCAATTGACCAATCATCTATTTTCTATGCTCCTAGGTACAAATCAACTGGTTCTCTTTTCTTTTCTGGTGAAAAAAAGAGAATTGAAATCATGGTCTCAACTCTCGAGTGAAATGGTTGTCGTAAATGAATACCTTGAAACTGTTTTCGGTACTCCCACTGGTGGGGTTTCCCACCAACGCTAAAGCGGCTTGTGCTTGTTGTTTATTGTGTACAGTGGGGTATCCTTCATTTTCCTGGGTATGCTGATAATGGCAACACGTAAAACTTTATGGACAATAGTGATGCGGTTGCATCAGTTATTAGCTGTCCTCCTCTCATCACTCGGTAAAAAGTTGGTGTGCCTTCTTAGGGTTCTTCATCGTTTCGTTAGTTTGGGCTCACTTGATCGAATGGCAGCGTCCAAAACTACAAGCTAATCATTCTGAGTGGTCAAAAGTGGCGTCTTTTTTTCTCTCTCCCTTCTATTGGTATAGACATTAGACAGCGACTTCTCGATTGCCAGTATCTCGAAAACAAAAGGCCAATTCAAAACACGCCGCCCCAAAAGCTTGAATCTATAGCTTCATGGTGTTAGAAAGCTTAGGTCAATGTCAAGCCCTTATGTCGCTATGAATCCTCGGTGACCATAGATATCTCCAGAGGCCAAAGGCTATTTAGAAAAATCAAATTACTAATACAACATTATAAAATTTGTAAATATAATATTTTTATATAGCCAATTCTATTTTAATATATATATAATATTAATATAATTATTTATTAATAATAAACAAGTGATATAATTTTTTTTATAAAAATATATTACATAAATTGACTTTTTTAATTAAACAGGTAGGAATAGCTCTTCAATTTAGAAATGTTATTTTAGTTATTCAATATAATTTTCACTTGAAGCTATAAAAGTAAAAAATAAAAACTATATTTTTTTTTAGCTTTTTCAATGAAGTTGCTATTACAATTGCACTTAGAAAGCCTTGAGTGGGCCTGTCAGATAGCGTGTTTGGTAGATAGATAACTAGTTGAAGCTTCTCCGCGCTTATTTTATTTTGCTTCTTGTTCCTAAAGCTAGATTCATGCCAAAAGGAAGCTTCCTTTCATGTGGTGTTGAAAGAGATCACAACAGCTCGGTAAAGAAGCAAGCAAAACATACCATGGATAGTATCTCTCTAGAACTGAAAGTAATTTCCTGCAAAGATCTCAAAGTGTTCAATTTCTTTCAGAAGCTCTCAGTCTATGTTGCTGTCTCCATTTTTATTGATGAGCCAAGGAAGAATGAGAAGCAGCGACAAAAGAGAGCGGTGGACTTTCTTAGTCGTCTATTGAAAAAGAACGAAAAGCAACTCCAACGTCTGCAGCGGAAAAAGACACGTCTAAAAGATGAAGAACAGAAGAACGAACAGCAGCAACTTCTGCAGCGGCAAAAGACACCGGTGGACAGAGAAGGAGGTAGCAATCCTGAATGGAATCATATGATGCAGTTTGATCTCAATACCACTTCACTTCCTGGTCATGGTGATCATCATCTCTTTTTCAAATTTGAATTGCGCTCCGAAGGTGCCATCTGTGGTAACAAAGCTATCGGGGAAGTTCGTGTTCCATTCAAGGATTTGATCGAGGGGTTTAACGGCAGTGTCAGGATTGTAAACTATCACGTCCGAAACAGCGATGAGGAGTCTATTGGTGTCCTGAGTTTTTCCTATGAGGTGAAAGAGAAGATCAAAAGAATTTGATACTCCAAAAGGTGATTGGCCACCGGGAATTCGATCCCCATCGCCTAAAAAGCTCGTTCTCCATCCGTAGAAATCAGATGTCAAGTCAAGGAATGAATGCTTATATCCTTCCCTGGATGTTAGCAGCCCGTTGCCTTCTATGTAGCTCTGTTATCCAGTAAAGCCAAATTATACTATGCCTCCGCCAACCTTTCCCTTAAGCTTTCACCACTAGTTTCTGTGGATCACGGGGTGTATCAGCATAAATATCCGTCGCCATTGATACAGGCTCCAGCTTCATATCGGTACATGAAGAAGACGCCAGAGTGGGTATGCTGGAGGTTGGGCAATGAGGGATGCTAATGTTTAGCTGGTTAGATTAGCAATATTAGTGGATGTTGATATTGATGGTGACTGTTGTTAATATTAGGGACCTGTGATCTAATCTTTGCTAAGCCAGACATGTTTACTGCTCCTGCAGCATGATCTGTTCATACTTAATATAGAAGGAATCCCAGTTCTTTTCTCTCTGATTCCTTCTTTTGCAGAGCCCAGAGCATTAAGATTTGCTTCCATTTCACAGACAGTTGCTATTTTTTCATCATGGCTGAAGCTTGTTATTGAAACATATATCTCAGTTAGATTAGAGATCAAATTTTCAAGATACAGGATCGGGAAAACTCAAGCTGCCCAGGCCGTGAGACCTGAATTAATTAAAACACGAGTACTAGGTGACTGATTCCAACCGTGAAAATCTGGCGATAGAAGTCAACTCGACTTTAATATTCTTTCTCGTAGAATCGAGGAGACAATGGAGGGTTCATTTTGCACAGAACTAGACTGGTTCCTATGGAAATTGGCTGGCAGAGTCTTCGGCCCAGGTTCGTACCTCCTCGACTGCAAATATTGATCATAGAGAAGCTACAGTTATGATTTTGGATGGTTTCTTTTTTTGGCTTTTAGCTGATATCTCACTGCTATGATGCATTTTTTAAAATCTGTTTTTTTAATTGAATTATACAATAATAGAAATAGATATTGGTGGGGAGGGGTGATTATATATTTTTCATCAAATATTTTCTTATTTATGTTATTTTATTATTATAAAAATATAAATGCGTTGTCCCCGTTTAATATTAATGAGCAAATTATTTTTAAAAAGTTAATAAATAATTATTCGTAATTTTCTTTGCTAATATCATCATAAAAAGATCTAATCTTCTCTGGACTTACGGGACCTGTCCAGCAAAGATACCCAGATCAGGATTTCGTCCACGGTCATGTCTTAGCCCATCTAGATCGTACCTTCTAAAATGTGATTATGATTTACATAATGTCTCACCAATTCAATAATTAATTCTGATTCTCAGCGAACCAACCATTTTCCCTTGATGCAAGTGTTTAACATTTATTATTGTGACCATTGACTTTTTTTTATTCTTTTATTATATCGCAAAACACTATTTACACTATTGATTATAATAGTGATTTTTTAAACAACTTATAGTTTTTTTTGTAGTTGTAATTATGTCATTTAATGTTAAATTTATTAGGAATTTAATTTTTACATTTTTTTCTATTTTAATTTTTATGGATATATCTCAATCTTATGATCTGTACCTCAAGTTTGATGGTTGACTAGTTTTTCTTCTTCTTTTTCTGAATGATTGTTTTTGCAATTTTATTTTTAATACTAAATTGAATGAGAATTGATTTATTTTGTTTGTTTTTTATAAGGTTATTTTCATTTTCTAACTCGGGCTACGAGTTTAATAGATTAAACCGGGTTGACTCAAGTTGGTCTTATATGTTATTTTTTCAGTATAACTGCATCTCTTAACATTAAAATAATTAAGAATTAAGTTTCATGATTTATTTTATTTTACTTTCAATTGGGTTAACCCGGTCTCATGATCAAAGATGCAAGTTTGGTAAGTTAACTCGAACTATTTTTTAATTATTTAATTATTATTTTATTCTTTAATATTAAGTTTATTAAAAATTATTTTTTATAATTTGTTTTGTTTTAATTTGTGTGGCTGCAAGTGTTTGATATGATGTTTTTTCCCATACATTACAAGCCAAAAAGTGAAAATCAGAGAGCGAACTTGAGTTTTAGGTTTGAGATAACCTTATAAAAATTAAATTAAAAAAAATAGTTCCTGATAGATTTAATATTGAATGACATAATTAAAACTGAAAACAAAAACATGAGTTTTTTTTTATAAAAAAATGCTATTATAATTAATATCGTAAATAGTGTTTTGTGATAAGGGATATAATAAATAAAAAAACCAATGGTCACGATAATAAATGTTAAACACTTGCATCAAGGAAAAACGGTCGATTTGCTAAGAATAATTAATTATTGAATAGGCTGAGACATATAAGGTATAAATTAATCACAGTGGAAGTTACGATCTCAGATGGTGTGTTTGATTGCATATTGCACGGGGCTGTGAGGTGTCAGAATTCCAATTTAGATAATTTCGTGTCTGAGAATTCGTTTCAAATGCATTTTTTTTTTAAAAAAAACTATTTATCTGTTTTAATTTAATATATTTTTTAATTCTCTTATAACAAAAATAATTTTTAAATAATAAAAAATATATTATTTTATTTGAAAAATCTTTATTTCACTTTAAAAGCAGTTAAACTAAAAGAAGTATTTGCTACACGCACGCTTCACGACCTTCCGCGGCATCTACTTTCCAAAGAAGAAAGTAACGAAAGCTGGGCCTCAACTTGCATTAGAGCGAGCCATGCATCTTGCTTTCCTTGCCTGGATGACACCCACAAAGTCTTTCGTGTCTCGGCCTCTCTTCCTCCTTTGCTAAAGTAATCTGAAAGTTCAGTATTTTCTTTTCTTTTCAAAATCCTTGTGCGAGGTAGCCGAAGGCTAAAATGAATTCGATCCTTTCAGTACGATAAGGTCCGTCCATACATCCCACCCACCGGAAGAGAAGAGAAGGGGAAAGGGAAACTATCTAGTAGCTGATGATGGTTAGTGGTAAAAATCTGGAACTAAGAATTTTATTTTTTCTATAGTTATTAATACGATAGTTACAAAAGATTTATATAGTTGTTAATTTTAGAGTCCATGAGATTAGTAGAAGTGTGGCTGTGATTACTAATATAATAGTCACTGAAAGCTTATATAATCATTAATTTTAAAATTTATAAGATTAGTCGAGAGATACAAATAGATGTGAACACTCACGAAAACAAAGTGGGGGAAGGAAAGATACTGGGGTTCACTTTGCTTGGGAAGTTTGATGCATCCTTTTTATGTTTAGGCATTTGAGAACCTTCACTGAAGATCTCGTCGTTTTAGCTACAGAGTCACCACTGCATGTGCTATCTCGATTTAAATAAAGCTAACAGCACTGCGAGAGCCTAAATTGCCCGATTTATTATTCATGTTCTCTCTTTCTTTCGATCTTCTTTTTAAGGAAACGTAAGAAGCCGTTCATTTAAAAGAATAAGTGAGGTAGATATGATTATTTTAACAATATCCAAATACTTTTAATTACTCTATTTTAAAGTACATTAATATATAAATGACACTTGTTTTGCCGGTGCGGCACAGTTGCAAAAACTGCTTTTCTCGTGCAACAGATGTAAAAACAATGGTAAAGCTGCTCCTTTAAAAATGTCCAATGCCCAATCGTTTTTCAAGAAGCTGCTTTGAATGATACAAAAGCAGCTTTCAAGCCCTCAGCTGATACGTATCTTTGTGAACGTTTATGGCATGACTTAAGAGTATAATTGTCGGTCCCCTATTTTCTGCAGAGGAGTATCACCATGCATGGGGGATAATTTGATCATTTTCTATCAAATTTATCCTTTTTTAATAATAATAATAATAATAATAATAAACAGTGCACAACTAAGAAGTAAATCTCCGACTTTATTATTCCCCCCTGATTATTTACACCATTCTAATAACTGGTTTATGTACCAAATATAACCTCACATTTATCAAGGGGATTTTCTGACGCTCCAGCCAATAGCATTATACCACGTGGCTGAGCACGAGCAGATTGCTGCCCCACGAAGCTTTCCTTTTTCCCTGCACTTTATCACCCACCTTCACCCCACTCCCAGAATTGAAGGCATGCAAACCAAAAGCTTCTATATAAACCACTCCGAGCTGGTTGTGCATTCCTTCATGTCAAGCACTGCGTTTTTTAAATATTCTATAATTCAGCACCATCTGAGATTTTCTTCTTCCTTTCAGCTTATCAGATCCAATTTTTTTCAGACTACTTATTAAGAAAATCAAGAAAACTATGAAGAAAGCTTCTGTTTTCTTGAAACAGATAATGTCACTGTTGACTATTAAGAGCAAAACAAGTGCACTTAAAACGCGCGCAATAATGTTCTCTTTAATGAGGAGCAAGAAGGTTCTGGTGGGCTCAATCTCTGACAAGATTCACAGTATTCTTGGCCAGCCTGACAGGGAAAGGAAAGACGACGACGACGACGACGGGGACCGAAGCAAGGCCATAGTTCTCTACAGCAATGTCATGGCCAGCGAGTCACTTTCGGGTTGCTCACAGATTGCGGACAGGGACGATGATCGAGCTAACAATCATCATTGCTACGAGGACGATGATAAGCTTATGCACTCATTATCTGAGGAAGAGAACTTCGATGACCCAGGTGGTTCTGTCATTGATTTGGTGAGGAATTCCAAGGAGGATGGGAAAGATTTCAGGTTGGAAGATGAGATTGATCATGCTGCAGACTTGTTCATCATGAGGTTTCACAAACAGATGCGTTTGCAGAAGCTGGAGTCATTCAAGAGGCGTCGAGAGGCTCTTGAGAGAAATGTTTAATGGCAAGCAATCAGATTCATGATCAAGTAATGCTTCTCCTTTCCTTTTCAGATTGCTGCTGAGTTAGCTGCCATTTCAGCTAACAATCAAAGGATATGTGTAAGCAGGAATAACAAAAACATGTCAAGTAGAAAAAAACTATGTATGGCTAATGTGCTGGGGATTCTCGAGAACTTTTGTTGGGAGAATACGAGTGGCCTAGAATATATCTGCTCTATTTCCCAAGAATAATGATGTGATTTATACATTAAATTAAAAGCTTTGGGTATTTTGAACCCTTGGATTTTCAATTCAGGTGGCGAAGGAAAACATGTGTCATTGGCAGATCTCAATAAAATAAAATAAAAATATATAATGTATTTAGACCTCCGTAAATCAGATCTGAATTATCAACTTATTTTCTGGAAAGAAAGATGCCTGCTATTTATATTCCGCGTTCTGTTCATGGGCGGGTCTATCCACGTCAATATGAAGATCTGGTGACGTTGTATTTTTATATCTACCTCGACTCTCTAGGATTTCAGTGGCATGGTCAAGGTTTTTGTATATATCTTATTAAGCCTAGAAATAAATTAACAACCCGAGATAAATTTCATTTTATTCTGAATCTCGGTCCATTATAGATTTCTCAACCAAATTCTAGTCGAGATGTTATAGTTTTGTTCCGTCTATTTTGTTTTATGAGCATTTTTTTTTGAATTTTTTAAAAAAATTATATATATATATTAATTCTATTATTCAAGACTTATTTTATTAGATATTAAACTCCATATGTTTTATTTATTTATTATTAACTCAATTTTATAACCCATATCACAGATTTAAAGAGTTAACATAGTTGAATCATTTTTTTAACATTTATTTGATTATAAATCAGACTTTATCATTTATTTTAATCCAAAACAAACATTTTTTTTAAAAGAATCAAACCATCTCACTTGTATAGCAAAATATGAACCTATCATTTAAGTTCCTATACGCTATTCTTGGCTCTTGAATTGGCTTGATGGAGTTGGCAATTTCATAAAAAAAATCATTATTTATAATTAAACCTGGGCTCACTCGTCAGAATTAAGAAAAAAATAAAAGCAATTCAATCATTTTTTTTCTGGTGTCAAATTGTCATCGCTGTCTGTGATTCCTTGAGGCCTTCCCAAAATCAAATTTAATATACGGGCTTTCAAGTCCAACGTTTCTTAAATGGGCCACAACATACTCTGGCCTAACCCAGAATTAAGGATGGACCTGGGCTCTATAGCTAATAAAATAGTCCAGACCCAGAGTGCGGCCACGTATGCCAAACTGGCGCCAAAACCTCCCGCCAAAACAGCGCCCCGCCACTTTCCCATAAGTACAGTGCGGCGCTGGGAAGAAAGAAGTTCCCCAAATCTTGCATTTCCAGAAAACCCCCCATTAAAAGAGGTAATGGCGTCTGGCAATTCCGGAAATCCACCTTCATCGCCGGATTCACCAACCACATCTGCAGGATTCAACACCGATCAGCTTCCTCACAACACCAGCCAGAACTACACCGACGATGATGACGAAGCCGCCGTTGATCCCCGCATCCTCCCTGAAGAGCCTGAAGAGCCCGATGAAGAAGAAGAGGAAGGAGAGGATCTATTCAATGACAATTTTATGGAGTCAGTTTTCTAATTATCGCTCTTATTATGATGGTGATTATTTGCTTAGTGTGTGAATGTTTATTTATACGTTGGTTGAAATGTAGTGATTATCGGAGAATGGATGACCATGATCAGTATGAGGCCGTGGGGCTGGACGAATCGTTTGAGGATGACAGAGAACCTGATCAGGTGATTCAAGATCGAAGGGCGGCTGAGGTGGAGCTTGAAGCTCGTGATGTTAGATTCTCGAATCGGAAGCTCCCTCAGCTTCTACATGACAATGGTATCTTTACTAATTTGTAGCTACAGTACCCCCCCTAAATTAGCGGGTTTTTTTCTTAAAAAAAAAACAATTTTAGTTTCTCTCTCTCTCTCTCTCTCAAGTTAGTTGTTTTTATTATAACTAATTGAGAGGTTTATAGATTCAAATTCAACGCGATCTATGTTTTTTACGTTGTTGAGTTTTGTTTTTGGTGGGATATTTTGTGCTTGAATTATAATTAGAAGATAGAGATTTTTTTATATAAAAAGTTTACGTCTTCAATTAACGAATATGAGCTGATGTACTTATGCGATACGCATTTTATTCACACATTATGTGCATTTTAAACTTTTTGCATAGCATGTCAATGATACTTGAATTTTTTTTTTGTTTTGGTGAAATTCAAATTTTATTGCTTGTTCAGAAACTCGTTAAGAGAGCTGTTCATGTTTGGAAATTTGATTGCAGATACGGATGATGACAGCTACAGGCCTTCAAAAAGGTCTAGAGCTGATTTCAGGCCTCCAAGAAGCTATGATGATGTTGATACTGATGATGGTTTGCAGAGCTCACCAGGTAGATCGCAGAGGGGGCATTCAAGGGAAGATGTGCCCATGACTGATCAAACAGAGGATTACCAAGATGAGGTGATAAACAGTATTATTAATCTTTTTGCTTCATTTTGAGGAAATTTTTGCTGTTTCATAGGAATCATTATGCTATTTTTTTCTCATTACCGAAGTGATCCCTATGTAGGACGAGGATGGCGATGAAGGCGAGTTTGAGATGTACCGTGTCCAAGGAACTCTCAGGGAGTGGGTTACCAGAGATGAAGTTCGTCGTTTCATTGCCAAGAAGTTCAGGGAATTCTTACTTACATATGTGCATCCAAAGAATGAAGATGGATATTTTGAATATGTTCGTCTAATAAATGAAATGGTGTCAGGTGAAACATCTGTCAAATGCAATCTTGTGATTTTGATTGTGTAAGCTGTGCAATTTATGGATTGACCAAACCCTTGCTGCTGTTAATCATTGAACTTATTTAATGTTGCATCTGCAGCCAATAAGTGCAGCTTGGAGATTGATTACAAACAATTTATTTATGTCCATCCCAATATTGCCATCTGGCTTGCTGATGCCCCTCAATCTGTCCTAGAGGTCATGGAAGAAGTGGCCATGAAGGTTGTCTTTGATTTACATCCTAACTACAAAAATATCCACCAGAAGATCTATGTCCGCATCTCCAACTTACCAGTCTATGATCAGATCAGAAACATTAGGTATTGTTAATTACTTAGTTTTTTGACATTTTCTCCCCATTCCAACGAGGTTTAAACTTTGTAAATTGTGTTTTCAGGCAGATTCATTTGAACACTATGATTCGTGTTGGGGGAGTTGTGACTAGGCGATCTGGTGTCTTCCCTCAGTTGCAGCAGGTAAAATATGATTGCAACAAGTGTGGAGCAATTTTGGGGCCGTTCTTTCAAAATTCTTATTCGGAGGTCAAGGTTGGTTCTTGCCCTGAGTGCCAATCAAAAGGACCATTCACTGTTAACATTGAGCAGGTAAATATCTCATATCTGTCAAATTTTCTCCCTTCCCTTGCTGAAATGTTTGAGAGGGTGAAGAAATTATCTTTAATCTTGTATTTCAGGTATTCTGTGTTGTATTAGTTTCAGTTGAGTATCTTTGTATGCTTGTCCTAATAACCAGAAATAATATGATCTTAATACATTAAACTAGTTTCAACGAGGTTATTTTTTCAGTTGTATGGAGTAGATTCATGGACTTGAAACTCGTTGACATAGTTTTCTAATCCTTGCTGCAGACAATATACAGGAATTACCAGAAGCTTACACTCCAAGAAAGCCCTGGAATAGTGCCTGCAGGTCGGCTTCCGAGATACAAGGAAGTGATACTGTTGAATGATTTGATTGACTGTGCACGCCCTGGGGAAGAAATTGTAGGGCCCCTTTCTTGGACTAGCTTGTTTTTGCTTGCGGTTTTCTTTGTGGCTGCTTCCTAATTTTTTTTTCATGTGATGTATTTCTCAGGAGGTCACTGGCATATATACAAATAATTTTGACTTGTCCTTGAACACAAAGAATGGGTTTCCTGTCTTTTCCACTGTAATCGAAGCAAACTATGTCACAAAGAAACAGGATCTCTTTTCTGCGTACAAGCTCACTCAGGAGGACAAAGAAGAAATTGAAAAGTTGTCAAAAGACCCAAGGATAGGGGAAAGGGTGAGTTTCCTTTGTTTTCTTTTGTGTAGACCACGGTTACCGTTATATCATAAAAACACTACTAATGATTACATTCTTGAACTGCCTTTTCAGATTATTAAGTCTATTGCCCCATCCATCTATGGACATGAGGACATCAAAACTGCATTAACTCTGGCTATCTTTGGGGGCCAAGAGAAAAATGTTGAAGGGAAACATCGGCTGCGAGGAGACATCAATGTGCTTCTCCTAGGTGATCCTGGCACGGCAAAATCTCAATTTCTGAAGTAAGACCTATGCTTAGACAATTCTTAACGGTCTCTTTATAGAGATAGTGTGATGGTGATGGTGCTTTAACGAAGGGTGGATTTTTTTCAGGTATGTTGAAAAAACTGGACAGAGGGCCGTGTATACTACTGGTAAAGGGGCTTCTGCTGTTGGTCTAACAGCTGCAGTGCACAAGGATCCAGTGACAAGAGAGTGGACCCTTGAAGGAGGTGCCCTTGTTCTAGCTGATAAAGGTATATGCCTGATTGATGAGTTTGACAAGATGAATGATCAGGACAGGTAAGAAAACGTTTGTTTATTTGGTAATCTGAGTTCTTGTTACTGTTCCTGTTGTGAGCAATAAAGATTTACCCATGATCAGGGTGAGCATCCATGAAGCAATGGAGCAGCAGAGTATCAGTATATCCAAGGCTGGCATTGTCACTTCTCTCCAGGCTCGGTGCTCTGTTATTGCTGCTGCAAATCCTGTTGGAGGAAGGTATTCAATTGGATAAATTTGTTTCGTTTCTAAAACTGAAAATTGATCAAGGAAAAGCTCGCCGAGTTTTTCCCACTCATGTTATACAAATCAGGTAGACCACATGTGAAAAAAATTGAATTTGTAATAAGTTGTCAAATGTTAACTTATTTCAATCAACCTGACAGATACGACTCCTCCAAAACATTTTCACAGAATGTAGAGTTGACAGATCCCATTGTTTCTCGTTTTGACATTCTCTGTGTTGTTAAGGTAACTCTGCTACAAAGTTCGATTTTGCTTCTTTACATGTCTACTCAATCTTACCAGGTAGGAAGTTTGATTGAATGCAGGATGTGGTTGACCCTGTGGCAGATGAGTTGCTTGCAGAGTTTGTAGTTGATAGTCATTTCAAATCACAGGCCAAGGGTGCTAATATAGATGATAGGTCCTATAGTGAGTCTCAAGATCAAGCCTCTGCCAGGCCAGTTGATTCAGAGGTGGCATGCTCAAGCTCTTACCACCCTCTTCTTTTGGCTGTTTGTTATCTTTTCCCTTGTTTTTAATCATAGAGAGATTCTCCGTCTTGTTTCAGATTCTTTCTCAAGATTTGCTGAAAAAGTACATTACTTATGCGAAGTTGAACATATTCCCAAGGTTTCATGATTCTGACATGGAAAAACTCACGCAAGTTTATGCTGAGCTGCGGAGAGAATCTTCGGTGAGACTTATTGCTCTTGTTTCTCCATGATTTTTGAGTGGCAATACTGTATTAACAATCTCATGACAGCATGGACAAGGTGTACCTATAGCAGTGAGGCATATAGAATCAATGATACGGATGTCTGAAGCACATGCCAGAATGCACCTCAGACAGCATGTCACTGAAGAAGATGTTGACATGGCAATAAGTGTTTTGCTAAATTCATTTATTTCGACACAAAAATACGGGGTTCAGAGGGCTCTGCAAAAGGTACGTAAAGAAATTGTTCTCTGACAAAACCTTTTGTTCCATGTTGTCTGCACTTCTTGACATGCTACTATCACCCACACCAGTTCCCTGATTTACTTTAATTTCTCTCTGTTGACAGCTTTAATAATACTCGACATCTTTAATGCGCTACTGTTAGAAATAGGTTGGAAATAGATGAATGGAAATATGTTTAAAGATTCGACTGCTCAGTGGTCATTGTGGTTACTAAACTTTTAGATTTTCAATTATAATATTTTCAACTCTATTTTGTTACTCTTGCTTCTTACTGGATTATGCTGCACTTAGAATTCCCTGCAAATAAAAAACATGTCATCAATTTTAAAGCTTTTGGATTTGCATCCCTGAACTGTTGGATATCTTTGTGTGTTGCTCACTATTTGCCAATGGCTCAACCAGTTCAGTACTCTATTCACTACAGCTGCTACATGCATGCACGACACGTTAAATACGTTGACCAGGGGAACTAGCTGATTACATAAAATTTAGTGTTTTTGAGGTTGCTAACTGGATATAATTGATATACTATTGCAGAGTTTCAGAAAGTACATTACTTACAAGATGGATTACAATAGAATGCTTCTCAATCTTCTACAAGAGCTTGTGAACAGAGCAGTGCGCTTTGAAGAAATCATTTCTGGCTCGACGTCAGGGCTTGCCCATATAGACGTGAAAGTGGATGATCTGCTGAACATGGTAATGGAAACCGGCCGGCATTGCCTATTTCCTCACAAAAGGGTTGTACCTAGCATTGATTATCAATGACCTCGAGTTTTGATTATTTTTTTTGTAGGCTGAAGAGCGTGGGATCAATGATCTTAGACCCTTCTTCTCGAGTACTGATTTTTCTGCTGCCAATTTCAAGCTGGATGAAGAACGACGAATGATCAGACATCTCCTTCCAAGACACTAAACAGTATCAGAATGCGCGTTGCACATCATTAGATTAGGTTATTTATTTACCATTTATTTGGTATTTCAACAGTGTTTATGGTTGGTGTTTGAGGAGCAACTGAAGTAATGATTATCTCCCTTGTGAGTTTTCAGAAAGATTTTTCTTGCTTCCTCAGCCATGCAGGCTGTAGTGCAACAATGTATGACAGCGAAGCACGTGAATTGATCTATCAGCTCTGCTCTCTGGTCCCTCTCCATCCCGAGGGGAAATTCTACTCCAAGCTCACTTTTTCCATGCAAGCTAAAGCCTGGTAGTATCACAGTCCATGAAATACCATCCCTCCTCTTCATCCTTTCAAAAACTTTTAAAGCATGATCGACAAGTTCTAATTTGGCAAACATGTCCACAGTAGCGTTTTGAACAATAAGATCAGGGTTTGTTCCATTTCTAAGTAAGTATCCATGAATCGCTTTCCCGTTGTTGTGAGCTTCTGTTCTTGTTCTGGCTCAAGGCACGAAGAACACTGGAAACCGAAAGCGAGCCCGGTTTTATTCCATCCATATCCATCTATCGAAACAGTTTCGGGACCACATAAAAAAAATAATTTATATGAAAAAAATAATTGCTGAAAAATTAAACACGCCCGGTTTAATAAAAAAAGAATACAACTAAGGGATATTAAACAAAACATAGATGAAAAACTAATTTACTATATAAGCAATGATTTATATGAAAATAAAAAAAAGAGGACGATCGTTGTGGGCCTGATGGTTGGGCCGCAAATCTGGACTCTCCTTGTCATATAGAATAATTTGGCATAAAAATCAACTATTTTGATGAATAGAATTGTCACAATGACTTTCTCTCTGTAGGCCTGAATCAGGTGAGCCTTGTACTCTCCTTGCACATAAAAGAACTGAAAAATGATGAAAATAAATTTTGACACCAAAATTATTTTTTCTACAATTAAAAGGACAAATCAGCTAATAGATTAAAAAGATGAGGAGCTAAAATTTAATTACTGAATAAATTTTAAAGAACCACCCATGTTACCTAGGTTTTTCACTTCAATCCTCTACTTCTTAATTCATCTCTCTTAAAAAAATTAATTTGGGTGATTAAAAGGGTTCGATTGTGCAAAGAAAAAATCCGATGAGCAAACCCAAGAAAAAAAAGAGTCACGAAACGTAAATTCACAAAACTAGAAGCCCAAATCACAAAAATAACTCGACAAACAGTGCAAAAGCAATCAAAATCAATGCCAGGGGGCAGTCAAAATGAATCAGCTTTATTAGGCAGCCTAAAATCCCATATCCTATTGTATATATGGTCAGTCTACTACTGTGTACTGTATATATTATTATCTCACTCACGACTCGCGGGGCTCTAGAACCAATCAAAAGAATTCACTGGTCAAGGTAAAAGAAAGAGAAAGTAACTCGACAGGACACTAGTGTAGCTGGACCCATTGCATCAACATGTCCAAACATCATACCTCCAAATGTGGTCGCTAATGGCCTCCTACCGTCCCACGTCTCCATCTTCTAGCTGAATCGTTTTAGTAGAAGACATATGTATGATTGTATTTACTTGGGTAGACCGTATGAAACACAACTCGTGACTCGTCAAATTAGAAATTATTCTATAGTCCCATTACTCCATCGAAAGAATAAGGTTTAGGGGCCTATTTAAATCTTTCTATTTTCTACCACGCATGCTTTTCAAAGCATCTCTCTATAATAATACCATTTCTCTATCTCTGTAAGTATTACGGTAGTCAGAGCAAGCTATTTTATTTTATTTACTCTAATTAGGGTCATCCAAGCTCGGAAGAGTAAGACATGTTGCAATAACAAATGGTTAGCTAATTTATTTGAGAGTCTTATTTTAAGCGCCACGATTTAAGACATCATATGAAGGAAGAGACGAGGTGATGATTTTCTGCCACAGCTGTTTTTTCTTCGTTTGCGAGCATTCATGCCATCCAATCGCATTGTTGAATGCTGAGTGGTGATGAATGCTGACCATACATGGGCTGACATGCACCCACAACTTGCTGTTCCATCCATCCTGGGTTCTGGTGGAACAGACTTACAAAATTGCCATAACAGGAGAAGCAGACAGCTATGGATACGGTGAAGGCAGTAAAAACTAGGGCACAGAGGACGTGTTCATGAAATGACGAAAGAATTGGTGGGTTTGGACTTCGAGTGGAATGTGTAGAGCACGTGTGGACGTATGAACCTGGTGGGGGCTCACAAAGTTAGGCATAATATTTGGTTCTGATTTTAAAAGAATTTTTTGTTTAAAAATATATTAAAATAATGTTTTTTTAATTTTTAAATATATTAATAATCTAAAAAAATAAAAATAAATATTTATCATAAATACAATACGAAACACTTTCTTAATAAATAATCCAGCAGACGCCCGCATACAATGTGGCAGGCAGTACCAGTAGCATCATTTTCTTGTACAAAAACCATAAAGCTGGCTTTCTTTGACCGTTAATTTGTCGTCTTCTCCTTTTCAAATGAAAAGGATCGAACTTTGGTCGCTCTATCTTGCTTGTTGATCTTCTTCGAAGACCAATCAGTCTGCTAGCCAGCCCATATCCAGATACATCCTATCCATTCACTGTGGATTAATTGGAATCCACCATGACCATGTTTTATCTTTTGGGTCAAAACTCATAGCTCATCATGTGCAGAAGATATCATTATCACTTGTCTCTTTCTGACCTCATTTACTTTTTAAAAACATATTGCCCATTGTAGTTTGCTGGTCTGTTAAGGAAATTATGGACTTCATTCACATAGCCACAAAAGGGTCTCCTTTCTTTCTTGCCAAAATCAGCTTTTCCTTTCTAATCGATCCCAGCTAGTTTATAAGACTTTCACAGCAGATTGCTGGTTAAATCCCAATCAATGCAACCTAGTTAACGTGATGAGAAAAATTGAACAGAGAGGAGTGTACATGAAGTAATCAAAGAGAGATGGAAAACTGAAACCCTTTACATTCGGTTCTTTTGTATGATCTACGTATCGCGGATTTTACACAGCACGGCAAGGGTGTTAAAAACCCCAGAAAAAAAGAGACTGGAAACAAATCTATGATCACTTTCTTGATCTAATATTGATCCTGGCTTTTAGAGAAGACCTGATATGATTGGTAGGTGTTGTTGAGAGAAGGTGTTGTTCTGACGGTGATCTTTGAGTGCTCTTTTGTGCCACTTTCGACTGGGATTTCTTCCTTCGCTTCATTCCAAATGAAGAAGAAAACCTTTTCTTTTCACTCTCCCTTATCGTCTCCAACTTTGGTTTCCATTGGCGTGACCCAACAAGCTGCGTATAATCTTTCTCTAACTGGGGAGTAGTGCAAACTCTGCTTGTTGGTTTACAATTTCTTGAGCTCCCATCTTCTTCACTCTCCTTGACTTTACCTTCCTCCATCAATTGTGATAAGAACTCATCTGAAACACGTATCCTCAAACACCCATTTGGAGACTTTTGAATATCAAAAGGTTGGCAAGTGGCTGCCTTTTTTAGAAACGCGTTTCTTGAAGATGACGGTTGAGGCTGTAGCGAGGAGGTGGCGATGGAAGCTATAGTGACGAAGGACAATACAGATTGGAAGCAATGTTTAGGTAGAAGAAAGTATTTGTTGCCTAATTGAAGCAGGTCATTCTCGGAGAGAGCTGGGATCTTCTGGCCTATATAGAACGAATCTGAATGGCAAACCAAGTGTTTAGGATACTCTACCATTAGCTCAGAAACATAGATTGGCCTGTCGTAGATCTTCACCAGCCCATCCGATCTTATAAGCTTGATTGTCCCTGCCGGTGGCTCAGACGAGATCCGCAAGCATGATATAGGATTGCCCATCATATGAAAACACCATGGGATGATTTGCAGATTCAAAAACCTTATACCCATTCCCACCCAAACAAGCTTTAGAGGCAACAATAGAGAGAGGGCCGGAGAGAGACGTGTGTATGATGAGCAAAAAATATATGGTTCACTTTTGGTTCATCAGTAGACGATGATTAAATAGTAAGGTGTCATGGGAAAGGAAAAAGGTTTCTTTTTTATTTCTACTTGTTAGCTTTGCTTTACCTTTCGCGAGGTGTGGGTGTTTTTATACCCAAAAAAAAATGGGGTTTTGAGAAAGGGTAGCTTGGTTTTTAGTGCGTGAGAGAGGTGAGAGGAGGGAGACCCTGGAAAAGCCTTTTTTTATTTTTATTTTTATTTTTATTTTTTAAGGCATTTGTTTTTGTTGTGTTTGAAACTTCGACAACCAAAGTTTGACTGGATTTTTTTCCCCCACGTCCTTTTCACCGAACGCCAATTGAGGCCACAAGAAAGTGTTTGAAATTTAGATCCCGCCTTTACCACTAGGTTTAGATGTGGCTTACAAGCATTCCAGACTTTATTTTTTTATATATTGTTTTGATATTAAAAATTATTTTATAAAAATAAAATATATAGTATTTTGATGTGTTTTTTAAATTAAAAAATATTTTAAAAAATAATTATCATAGTAAAATACTTTAATGTACCTCACATATTCTCGCACCCTACTTCTTGCCCGGCCGGGTTTGTGTCTATGAATTCTTTTCAATTAATTTTATATTAATTATACCATTTGTTACTTATGTGACCATGTACTACTGGTTTAAAAGATGATCCTAAAAATCACTAGAAAAAGCAGGACCCCCGTGTTTTGCAGAGAAATCCCTCGTCCATTTCAGGGGTACCTTACCATTGCAACACATCATGTGGTCAAAAGTTTGGCTGAATAGCATACACTAAAAAATAAAAATATTAATTCCAGTAGAAAAAAGCTGTTCAGATTTATGATTTCTTGGAAGAACGGACTTGTAGCAGTAATTAAGTCACAGATCGTCAAAAATAAAAATATTAGACCGATATATTTAGTAATATTTAAGAACACGGCTATTCATCGTCGTTCGTTTAGAGTTTCGATAACAACATGTAGATGCAGGAGGGGTGTGCAATTACAAAAAAAAAGGAAAAGGAAAAGGAGAACAGGAGAGAGATCCTGGTCCTGGTGAGCAAACCCAAAGCATATACATTCAGAGGCGTCCGTCCGTCCGTCCGTCCGTCTGTCGTTCGCTTTCATGTCGATATCTACGTTTCTCATCTTGCTATAAATGTACGGTCCAAGCTAATAAACTAGATTATCACATAACTTTGTAGATAAACAAAGAATATCTCTTTTTTCTCCTCCCTGTCCTTCATGTGTTGCCGTGTCTGAGGAAACGGAGACAATTACATGCCACCGATCTCGATCGACGGAATCATCCCATTGACCATTCTCTACCGAGTTTGAGAGAACTTCGATATATATATATATTATTATATACGTGCACTTATCAACATCCCAGGAGCTGTTCCTGGATTTCACAGCAATCAAAAACTTTATCCGATTAATTTATATATCACAATAAACAAAATCGAAAAGCTCCATGAATCGAAGCATTCTCTTGTATCTCCCTCGATTTTTTATTCCTGCTATTATTGGCGGGGGGTAAAAAAAAAAAGAGAGAAATTCAGAGCGAGTTGCGATGACCATGGCATGATGGGGGAATGAAACAAATTAAGTGTGTCATGCATCATCACAATAAATAAATTAATGCTTCTTGTACAGCGCTATCTAAACCAGTTCGTGTTTTTGTTTTATAATAATAATAATATTAATAATAAAAGGATATATTTGTTATAAATCTAAGCTACCTTAGCACTCGATCTAGAAAGATTCCACGGGTTAAAGGGAGCTGGGAACGAGGATAGCGTGGCAGCATAGTGGTTTATAGCTAGCTGGTCATACATCCACCATCCTAATTATCTTTGTTTATTGCTTGTGCATGGGATGGAGAAAAAAGAGCTTTTTCCTCCATCGAAATTGAGACACACTCAAAGACTCTCTGTTAATAATTAAAGTTATATATGTTTTTATTATTATTATAGTCACATGTAATATTTTAAATCCGGCCGATACATGATATAAAAAATAAATACTGAATCTATATAAAAAATGAACATTACCATGATTTTGGTATCTATTTAGAATAGATAGTAGAGAGATAAATTCAATGAGATTTTTTAAAAATATATATATTATTCAAAAAATATATTGATAAAAAAATAAAATACGTGGACGTGAACAATTAGGTATAGACTCTTCATGGGACGGGAAGCATATCCCCCACCCTTATCTGAATCCCCGAACCCTCGTCCCATCACAGTAGGCGTTCTTGAATTTTTCATTCCTGGATGGGAAAGTTAGATTCTGAAAAGTCTAGACTTCCAAGAGGCATAAACTCTTAGAATCGTACTTTTCCATACCATTTAACATAAAGAAGTTAGAATATTAATTTCTTAAAAGTCAATATTAATCAATAGAATATCATGTAGCATAAATAGATTTGAATATATATATATATATATATATATAAATTCGGATCTAAAATGTGTTAAATTTGAATAATTATTTTCCACAAATATATGACCTCATTGTTCAATTATATTGAGAACAACCATAAAGATTGTAATGCGCTGAGATATTTCTCTTTTTTTAGGGAAAAAATGAACTATTTTTCAATGATATATTTCTTTTATTTTGGTTAGTATATCTTCCACGAGATCTTCATTTTAGTTTTGATTTAATATTTTAGGATGTGTTTGGAAGTTGAACTGCACTTCTGAAAAGTTTTGGGTTTTTTTATTTAATTTTTTTTTTGTGTTTTTAGATGGTTTTAATGTGTAAATATTAAAAATATTTTTTAAAACAAATTATCTAATATATTTTCAAAATAAAATTATTTTTAAAAAAATCACAGCCACATTCTTAAGCATGTTCTTAATCATATGAATTTAAAGTTTGAATTTTATATTGTAACAAGTATGATAAATTATTGTTTGTTTTGAAAAATATTTAAACATTTATGAATGTTGTGATAATTTGTTTATAAAAGTTATATTTGAGGTTCTTCGATGAAGGCTGAGAGTCTCCGTCGCCCCGTTCGTGCGTTGCTAGTCGAATTTAGGAGAGCCATGTTGACAACTTGACATGATCAGGCGTGAATAAACAATAAAGATCATATCACAGCGCCACATGTAAGAGGACTAGTGGAGCATAGCAACAAGCTGCACACTGATCAAGACCGTCGATGCCTCCCGTATCAGCCACACTTCTTGCCGAGAATTAACGTTGCGTACGACAAGGATTTGTGTCCCTCTCGAGTCGTCGTGACGCTCGAAGATCATCGCCAATTTATTTACGGAAGGAAAACCTTCTGGATACTGGAAAAATTAGTGATCGAAGTGGGATTCATTCAACTGTTGACCATGTCCATGTTCCGAGGCAAAATGATATGCTTGCATGATACGTTTCACATTCAAGTAATCACTGCAGAGAAACCAGCATGAGCTCCCGATCTGGTCCAATTCTAACAAAAAGAAAGAAAAAAGATTCAAAACAAGAGAGAGAGAGTGATCTATTAGGACCTACAAGGTAATATTACTACTGGACGTTTGATGAAATACAAATTCTAATTTGTTACATCGTCGTTTACTATTCTAATTTTAGAGGAGTTTTCAATAAATATTTACAGCTCACATTCTTTTGATTCTAGAATGGTGTTCGGTGATATGATAGTGATTGTTTTTTAAAGTATTTTTTAGTTAAAAAATATATTAAAATAATATCTTTTTTATTTTTTAAAAAATTATTTTTAACAACAGTATAATATATTAAATGATATAAAAACATTAGAAAAATTTAAAAACACTTTGAAATGCAAAAATAAACAAGGCTTGTCATAATGGAATCGTTATTATCTGGCTTCAAGTTTCATGGGAACCAAACCTCTTTATATTGAAACTCTCATGGTTTTTCTATTAAGACTTTCATTAGAATTTTTAATGGCCACACTAAATATCATAATAAAATCAATAAATTATACCTAATTTAACTTGCTTTTCACACCAACTCAATGCTCATGAAGATGGCGCCTTCAAGAAAAATACAATATCCAGGACCGCCTCGGGCACCTTTACGTTCACGGATAAGCTCTTGGTTCAAGGATATTGGTGCGAGAGACCTGGTTGAGTCAAACTTTTTCGAGCCTGGCGTTACGTATAACCCCTCACCATCTTTGCCTTTCATGGGGTCTGTTCATTTGAGTAAAAACACAGACCATCGCCCCACACCCCCCACCCCCCTCGCGAGAAATAGTTGTCCCAGCTAATCAAATTCTAAATGATTCCGTAGTCCTATTCAAGAATAGTAATAGCAGTGGAGCAGCTAGTAGCTGTTAACTTGTTGATTGACTTGATGCTTCGACTTTTCTTCTCCAATTTGCGTGATGGACATGAAGGATTGTTGAACTTGAAACTTTCCGCAAATCATTTGATGAATATTTATATATTTTTGATATATTCTTTTGTATATAGAGAGTTTTACATCCTAGTCACGCCTTACCCGAGCATTGCTTTCTCAAACCTTTATAGGTTAAAATGAAGAGGTGGGGAGGTCCAGCTTGACGTGTGAGTAATGAAGAACGTGTCAAAAATGTCGTCGTATTCGAGAAGGGTTAGGTTACTGTAGCATTCACCGGATCTTAAGGGGATAGAATCTCTACTTGAAAACAATCCAGACGCTGGGGATAAGGTCTGCCCAGTCTTTGACCACAGCAGTGCACGTGTTTTTGCCTCTTGCGTGGCTGATCAACACGTGTGCCGGTATGAACTTCTTAATTCTATGATGAAGAGATTGAATGGGGAACCTTTGGAAATTCTGAATAGATAGGTTTCTATTTTTTTATGATTCATGCTTGAATCTCTGCCCTTTGATTTTAAATCTGTTGCCAGTTGATTTCTCGGATTTAAAACAAGGTAACTATTTAATTTCCCTGTATAATAATGTTTGATGTTGTTTTTAAAAGTGTTTTTCGTTCATATATGTATAAAAATTATATATATTTTAAAAAATATTTTAATATTAGTACGTGAAAATGATTTAAAAATATTATTTATTATTTAAAATAAAAAATAAAATAAAATATTTTTTTTTCAAAAATAATTTTGAAACATAATATAAAACATGATCTTTAGAGAGAGAAAACGCTGGAATGCGGACAAAAACTAATAAGAAAAAAAAATAAAGGTATTTTTCATATGTATGGCAGCTTGTAAAACCATATTTAAAGGGAATCATTGAAAATATATAGAGATTGTTATTTAAAATAATTTTATTTAGAAATAAATCAAACAATATTTTATTATTGTTATTATTTACAAATAATTTTTGATATCAACATAACAAAATAATTTAAAAATATTTAAAATAAATTAATAAAAAAACATTGGTTATATAGTAACATCAATAAAGACCAACACCCTATCTTTCACACGCTCGAGAACGTGGATCGATATATGGATTTGGTGCATCCACGAAAATGCATTTTTTTTTTTTATGAATGTTAATTAAGGCTAGAATTCAAGAAATTAAAAGAGGTAACATATTTTTTTTAGCTACCAAATCAGTCCCTTATAATCTTATAAATAAAAATGTGTCTATGAAAATAAATAAATAAATGCAGATATATCACCTTAATAAGTTAGGAGGGAGACATAATCCCAATACATCCAGCTAAAGTTAGTCTCCTTATCATGTCATTAAATTTAAGATACTTGTATACATCAAGATATTACCACTCAATATGTAGAAAATAAAAACTATAATCCATTAAATTAAATTTCATTATTTTCTTTTGACCAACTCTCCTTCTTAATTTTATTTTTTATTTATTAATGATATAAGTGGGAGGGTGTAATATAGAGAATGAATTAGAAAAAAAAAACATAATTCGGAATAGAAATTCCTTGAAAGGCTCATGGCCCATGAATGAATAACCCAAAAGGCCCATCATCCATAGACAGCAAAGACCAAGGGGGAAAGCTGGCCTCTATTTGATTCCCTGTTCATGAGAGATCGCAAAACAGAACGCAAAATGCAAGTCTCCTGAGGAATTCAACTAACAGGAAATTAGCAACAAAACAGAGGGAGTTGCCTTGTGTGTTCAAGGAAAGAAAAGCAAAGCAAAGCCTGCAGTAAGAGATGGGTAAATGGTGGAAAGTAGCAGCTGTGATTGGGCTGATAGCTATAGCAAGGGAACTGGGCAAACAATTCGGATGGGACAAAGACGAAGCTCTTCAGCTACTTGGTGAATTGTCAGATCGATTAGGGGTTTGGGCAATGCCTGTTTACGTTGGGATTCACACAATCTCTCTCGCTCTCTGTTTGCCTTGCGCTGTTTTCTTCGAGGCTGGCGCTTCTTTGCTCTTTGGGTTCTTGCCCGCTGTTCTCTGTGTCTTCTCTGCCAAAGTCTTAGGTGCCTCTCTTTCCTTCTGGGTCGGCAGGTACTTCCAAATGCCTTCATTTTTGTTTTCCTTTTTTATTGACTGGTTCTCAGATCGCATTTTCATATGTTTCTATCACTTGGTTCCCTTATTAATACTGTGATGTTTTTTTTTTTTTTTTACTTGGAAACATTAAAATGAAACCATGAGTATTTTCTGTAAGATGATTAATGGGTAATTAAATCTGAGGTGACTGGAATTTACCAAAAATGTTAGGGAAATTCCAGCCTTTTATTTTGAGGTTTCCTGCTGAAATTATCATGGTACATCATGTCTGCATTCTCTTTTATTGTATCTGTCTAGGCGAACCTTCTTTTCATTTTTATCAGTTTCGAAGTGCTGGGGTGGAGTTCAAATTGAATCATAGCCAGTGGGGAGCATATAATATGTTCTCGTTCAAATTTATTTCCATGTATGAATGTGATTACACTTTTCAATGCTCTTTTATTTTTTCTAGCACGCATTTCTTAAAGCTTTTTCTTTCGCATGCTCATCGAGTGATAGTGGACTCGTGTGTTTATAGTTTTGATTTATCATATCCTTTTCTGGGCTCCTTTGTCTTTGAATGTAGGTGCTGACTGATTTGCCTATGAAATTTAGATGAGGTTTTGGCATATTCATGATATGGTGCAGTTGATAAATAGTAAAACATTATAATAAATAGATGTGGCAGGTGTGTCAAAGGTGTAAACTTATGATGCACCATGATCTAATATTTTCTTCTACCATATAGGGTAGGAGGGAAATGAAAATGAAATTTCAAATAGTGGAGAAGTTGAAAGTTTTGAGTGAATGGAGGGGTTTTTATCCACTGAGTCTCTTACACTGACCTTTACAGCTATCTTGGATCAAGAGATGACATTTAGGACTTGCTAGAAACTATATATACATGGTATGAAATATGCCTGAAAGGGCACATATAAAAGCAACCATACCAATCACACAAGGACACAGCTCACAGATACTGCAATCTCATTCTCATCCAAGCTCACTTGCATGAATACACCCCAAGTACTGGCTTATGCTTGGTGGAACCTTGTACACACATGGCTTGGTATGTCATGCTCACACTCAAGGATGAGGCACCTCATATGCAAACCAACTCCATGCTTATAGATGCTGTGATCAATTAAAATAACTGCTAAAAAATGCATTTAATTGTCAATGAAGAAACTACTTTTCTTAATGGTGAAGATTCAGAAGAAGCAGTAAGTGGATGGAAATTAATATTGCAGAGCATCAACATTTTAATATGTAGATCTGTCATAGGTTCTGTGTCTCAGGACTATAGTTTTTTGTCAGGTTTAATACAATAACTATGTTTTAGTTTTATTAGTGAGAAATAAAATTCTATAAGCAGGGTGCCTTTCAATGTTTGGGTTTCAGTTGTTTTGCTTTATGGATAATAGGTCGTTAAAGCCATGAAACAATCTTTGGTATTGTTCCTACAGTGAGCACCAAAATTGTCACCTTTTGCTGAATGCCAAAGCCATGAAAGCAGTTGAAACCAAAATCTTAAAGATTGTTCGCTCATATAATTGAATAGGATGATTGAATAGCAGAAATCTAATAGGAACTTCATACTTTTTGGTGCACGTTGTGCAATCAAGAAACATGTCTTGAATAATTTCCATCATACAAGTTTAGATTGATGACTTGCAACAAGAGAACATGTAGTATAAAAAATTAAGAAAATGATCTCAGTGAAACCTTTTAAGTTCGCAACTAGAGAACATGTAATATAAAAAATGGAAAATGAACTCAGTGAAACTCTTAAACTTTTTACTGTGTTTATAGCTACAAGTTTGAGGTACAGTCATGTGTACTAAAAGGAAATGGTCAAGACCAAAAAAAGCTTGTGAGGAGTTGGCGAAGACAGGAGAACTAGAGCTTAGTGCCTTACCAACATAGATGTTCCCCATTTTGACATTTATTGCCGAACTTTCATTCTCTGGTTTTGTTTACAAGTTTCAGGATCCATTTTGACATATTGATTTTTTTCAGGCTGGTTTTCAGGAGTTCAAGTTCAGCAAAGGAGTGGGTGCAGAGTAACAAATATTTCCATCTGCTTTCCAGAGGAGTTGAGAAGGATGGATGGAAATTTGTTCTTCTTGCACGCTTCTCACCCTTGCCCTCGTATCTTATAAACTATGCTCTAGCTGCTACAAAAGTTGGGTTCATGGTTGATTTTCTCCTTCCTACAGTTGTCGGCTGCCTCCCAATGATTCTACAGAACACATCCATTGGCAGCCTTGCTGGTGCTGCTGTTGCTTCAGCATCCGGCTCTAAAAAATCTCAAGTTTGGTCTTACCTATTTCCTTTACTTGGGATATTATCAAGTATCCTTATTTCCTTGAGGATCAGAAAGTACACTACTGATATAACATTAACCGAATCCTCTACCGGTGATTCTCCCCATACCTCTAGTAAAAAAGGAAGCAAGGGGCTATAGAAAAAGGTCAATGAAGGACTCCAATAGTGCCTATTTACTTGTTTAGTTTTTTCATTATCCTCTTAATGAGCAAAGATTTAGAATATCTGATCCATTTTAGTTGCAATTTGTTGCCTGCTGATCCATTTTCGTTGCAATTTGGGGCCTTCTGGCCATCCCTTTCTTTCTCTTGAAACACTGAGAGATCTTATGTTGGAAGCTGACCAAATGGGTTATTCAGTCGTCTTTAGAGAAGAGATAACTTCAACTTGGTAATATTTAGCTATCAGCACACAGTACATTTTGGCCATGTCTTAATCCTTCTTCATATTCTACTTCCCCGTTGTTTTATTCTGTCTTTGGATATTGTAGTTCTGATTAAGTTAATTTCATCCTTGAATACATATTAATCTCTACAAAATTCTCAACTTAAACAGTAGAATTGATGGTGTCATTTATACATGATTACTTCTTATTTTTAAAATGCTTTATAAACAAGATAAACAGAAGGTTTTAATACGCGTATCGCAATTTTTTTTTACCAGAATGATAAATTAAAAAAATAAATATATTTAATTGAAATAAAATCAAGTGGATTAAGGATATAGAAAGATGTCGGAAAATCACTTGATAATAAAATGAGCCATCACCCCTATGAATAGACTCCAGTTTAACAAACAATTTGGCTGATATATAAAGGTCGTTGTCTGTATAGATTAATTAATGATACTATTGGTCATTAATAAATAACATGTATATTTTAAATTGTAATATCCATGCATTACATCTATGATGAAAAACAATACAAACAAACGATAACTACAACTGCGACGTATTACAATGTTTTGGAAAACTGAAAATACATATGCATATTTAATTAACTTGATCAAAATTTTGTTAAAATAATTTCTTGATCCTCTTCTCCGATGAGAAAAGGATTCCGATCTGACCCTTCCTACGATCTGATGTTTTTCTAATTATAACAATTATTGTCGTTTTCTTGAATTTATATGCGAATATTATATTATAAAAATCGTAATTATCTTTATAATGTAGTTAAGTAACAACTATACAATAAATACAAAAGT
>JAVHLS010000086.1:0-89038 GCA_032356905.1 Salix exigua
ATGATTTGGAACTTCTCCTGTTGAAGGTCGAATGCGAGCAAAATTTCCTGATCAAGCAATCTATGCCTCCAGTGTATAACTCCATCAGCGCAGACACATTCACTCGTTAGACCATAAAGTTCTTGATCATAAGGGTAGCCAGGATCAATTTTTCTCCACGAACCCGCGCCTCTGTCGCAACCTATAGTGAAAATCTCGAACTCCACAGTTTTCCGGCTAACTTCCCGAGTGGACAGCCCGTTGATAGGACTGACTTGCAATTTGTATCCAGTGATGCAACAAATATTAAGCACTTTGTAATCCCCTGTGGTGGAATTGAAGCCGAAAGAATATCGAGGTTCATAAACAATATCAAAATCGACGCCAGCACCCGGCCTGATCGGTATATTTGTACTCCGTGGAAGGGTTATAGTCTCTTGAGTGGTGATATTACATACGTCAACACGATGGCTTCTGCGATCATGTATGCAGAGAATGCCTCTAATGATTTCAGAAAGGCAAGCATATTGCTGGTCAACATGGGAGATTTGAAGGTTGCGAAACCCCTGTTTGCGTTCGAAAAAAGAGAGAGATGTCGATGAGGATGAGGGATCAGGGTAGGAAAGAAGGAGAGCGTTTCCTTTATCCCTTGTTATAGAACGAGCGTGGTGCAAGCTAGCAAAGAAAGGATCGTGAATAAAAGAGCACCAGTCCCTTGATACACGCCTGAATCGTACAACGGATTTAGCGGGGAGTCTTGAAAGGATATCAAGAATCACGTCCTCCGGAATCTGTTGACGATTATTATTAACGGATTCTCTTGAGGACGACGAAGACGATGATCTCATCTGGCTAATGCTGCTGCCCATGGCGATCAATCTGCTTCTTAATTAATCTCAACTCTTAATTGTGTTTCCTTCTCTCTCTACATGCATGTATTTATAGCAGTTAGAACTTTGATGGACTCTCATTAGCCGTCTTGGATTAGAATTGCACCTTCTTCTTCTTCTTTTAGACGACTTTATGTTTCTTCTTCCGAAAAATAAATAAATAAGAAGGTCAAAATTCCATGATATCCACTCATGTGCTCCTTGCTGAATTATGTATTTGGAACATCTGATCATTCATTATAGATTTTTATTTGCAATATTCAGTTTTTTTATAATATTACTCTAGCTTTTATCTTTTATAATACATTGTTAAAATATGCAATATTCTATTTCGTTACACATAGTTTTTATTATATAAGAAATGGAAAAAAAAAAACTTAGACGACATTTGAATTGTGTTCTAGACAATTTTTCAAGAAAAAATATTTTTATTTTATTTAAAATTTAGGTTTTTTATATGTTTTTTAATTATTTTAATGTATTGATATCAAAACTATTTTTTAAAAAATATATATTATTTTAATCTATTTAAATAATAATAATAATTATTATTATTAATTAAATAGAGAATCAAAATACCACCAAACTTGGGATGGAGTATGGGCCCGATGGATCAGCGATTGAATAAAGGATCAAACCGTAGGCTGTAAGGTCTAACCCACCGCGGCCCACAAGACAGCAGGATTGGACTGCCTGGCCTGGGACGGACTACCAACTTACAATAAAACGACAGCTCACTCTGCACTTCAGGCAGCAACTTAATTTTCCTTTACTTCTAGAGATTAATCGATCAATAATAATATAGCAGTAGTAATTCTGACTTGTCAGAAAAGAAAAGTGAAAACATACCTTTAAAGTTTAAATAAAATCAAACGAAACGAAACGAAACCCCACCAATCGCGATGGCAACAGCAGGAGTGGAGAGGAGGCAACAGCAGCAGCAAGCAGAATCAACAATGACGATGACGGCGGAGGAGAGCTGCTTGGCGAAAACGGGGGCGGCGAAGCAAGGAGAGGGATTGAAGCAGTATTATATACAACACATCCATGAGCTTCTGCTACTTGTCCGTCAGAAAACCCTCAATCTCAATCGCCTTGAAGCTCAACGCAATGGCCTTAATTCCAGAGGTGGGTTTGATTCGATTCCGATTCGTCAATTTTTGTAATTCTTTTGTGAATAGATAGATCAGATCTAATTAGCTAGCTAGGGTTTATTTATTATTTTTTTCAATAATCATAATTGAAAACCAATTTTATAGGGAGAGGAGGCCAACAGGATACAATCATTTTTTTTTATAAATTATTTGGACTAATACCAAACCTGCCCTTGGGATATATATGACTTCCTTTTCCGTTTGACATGCTCAGTGAGGATGCTCAGAGAAGAGTTGCAGCTACTTCAAGAACCCGGGTCATATGTTGGTGAGGTTGTCAAAGTAATGGGGAAGAACAAGGTGTTAGTTAAGGTACCGTGTTTCCTTTCTCTTGGTTCAATGCTAGTCGATATACCTTTTTATTACTGGGCTCATTGGTGTCATGTGCCCAGTATATGTTTAACGACCTTGAAATATTTTTGATAAGAATAAGTGCCTTCATCCAGGTTCATCCAGAGGGGAAGTATGTTGTTGATATTGATAAAAGTATTGATATCACAAAGATCACTCCATCAACAAGGGTTGCCCTTCGCAATGACAGCTATGTTCTTCACTTGATCTTGCCTAGCAAAGTGGATCCTCTGGTCAACCTCATGAAGGTTGAAAAAGTTCCAGATTCTACCTATGACATGATAGGTGGTCTTGACCAACAGATTAAAGAGATAAAGGAGGTTTGTATATTCTTTTGTTTTTGGTTCTGCCCGAGGATTCTCTTGATCCATGATTATGACTGTAATGTTAGGCTGGTGATTTTCTCATTGTTTCCTGGTACTTGTCTTGACTCCTTGGTAGGTCATTGAACTTCCAATTAAACACCCTGAATTGTTTGAGAGTCTTGGAATCGCACAACCAAAGGTATTCTGCTAACATCAAGCATTTTCCATCTGCTATTCACACTTTGGTGTATTTGGATTTTGGACTAACTCCCTGTCTCTCTTAGGGTGTTCTCCTCTATGGGCCTCCTGGCACTGGAAAAACTCTACTTGCTAGGGCAGTGGCTCATCACACTGACTGTACTTTCATCAGGGTTTCTGGTTCTGAATTAGTTCAGAAATACATCGGAGAAGGCTCTAGAATGGTCAGAGAGCTTTTTGTTATGGCAAGGTCCGTCTATTTATTTTTACTTGACTGCCTCACTCTCAGTTGATTTCTAGTATTTCGAGGTCATTTTCATGGTTAAATTCCTGCCCCTTGTACTTTCAAATGACATGACAGTAGGCAATAGGGCTTGCTTTTCTAATAAATAAACCATAACCAGGAAAAATGGGGGCCATTTCGCCAGATTAATTATGTTTGTAGCATTGGTTAAACTACAATTTTGTCATACCATACAACACACATTAAGCCTCCATTCTAGAAAGTTGCAGCTTGGGAGAAATAAGTAACCTTTCTGATTTTGAAAACTGTGATCCATTAGAAAGATAAAATATAATACTTTTCTTCTTCATAGAGTTCATCCCAAATGCTCTAACCTTTTATGTTTCTAATGCATAGTATAGTAGTAGCCTAATATTCATCAATGATCATCATTTGCCTCTTCTTTTATAGCCTCATGTTCTGCCACACAGATATTTGATTATATACTCTGCTTTGTCTTTCACATCTTATATCTGGTATGGTTTCTGATTTTATGGTTTCATTACAGAGAGCATGCTCCATCGATCATTTTCATGGATGAAATTGACAGTATCGGATCTGCTCGAATGGAATCTGGGAGTGGCAATGGCGACAGTGAGGTGCAGCGAACTATGCTGGAGCTTCTAAATCAGCTGGATGGATTTGAAGCATCAAACAAGATAAAGGTACCAGATTACCCTCTGAAGACAACAGAACAAACAAGGGATTGACACAGTTATTCATGTTACTCAGTACCTTTTCTGACATGCGTTTTAACAGGTTTTGATGGCTACAAATCGGATTGACATTCTGGATCAAGCTCTCCTTCGGCCAGGACGAATTGACAGGAAGATTGAATTTCCAAATCCCAATGAAGACGTATGTAACATTTTGACTTGTTTGAATATTTTGTTTCCTTGTGCTGTTTCATATAGAGTGATGTTCTGAGTAATGAATATGCAGTCACGTTGCGATATCTTGAAAATCCATTCAAGAAGGATGAATTTAATGCGTGGGATTGATCTGAAGAAGATAGCTGGGAAGATGAATGGTGCTTCTGGTGCAGAGCTCAAGGTATTTTTCTCACTGTAGCAATATTTTTTACCTCTTGCTTTTAGTTTTCACGGCTCTTAAGTGATTGGAAAATTATAGATCTCCGAGAGTAATTCAGTAATATTTGGAAAGAGATGGTGAGAATTTAACCTTGGTTTTATTTCAATCAATGAAATGAAATAAAATAAACAAAGATAAGAAAGGGTTAGCTTGGTTTTATTTCAATCAATGAAATGAAATAAAATAAACAAAGATAAGAAAAGGGGGCAACGGTAGATCAATCAAAAGCTGTTTAGCTTGATATTGTGATTCATATAGTTTTCTCTTCTTTCTTTCTTTTTCCCTCCTGCTACCGATGACTACTATATCGGGTAGTGTTTCTTTGAATGTGAATGTCCTTGGTGAAAAATTGTGGGGGGAATGGTTTTGTTGTGTATAATGAAAAGCAGAAAAATGTCAAGGCAGATGCAGAAGTGGTTTTGACTAAATAGTGACTGTGTGATGCTTACTTGCATCTTGTTATGCTTTCACAGGCGGTGTGCACAGAGGCTGGAATGTTTGCTCTAAGAGAGAGGAGGGTCCATGTTACACAAGAAGATTTTGAGATGGCGGTAGCAAAGGTCATGAAGAAGGAGACAGAGAAGAACATGTCATTGCGGAAGCTCTGGAAGTAAACTGTAACTTGTTGTGTTTTATGTTCTCTGTTTTGTTTTTTCAACCTACGAAAATGTCAAGAACAAGAATCAAATAGGACAGCACTTCATGCATGGAATATTTGCGCCAGTGGAATTCCTCTTGGCCTTGTCAGTACCATGCATGTGATTTCTGCTAGTCAGGCACTGCGTGTAGACCTGCATAGCTTGAGATTAAGTGGGATCAAGCTTTAACCACTTGTGTCAACCTTCCCGGGTTTCTGAAGTCTCCTAACCAGGGCCTGAATAGCTGAAAATTATGGTCCTGGGGCACCCGGTTATCCATGAATGCCGTTTTCAGGCGCTATTCATGGAGGCTCACCATGTGCAATTGAATGCCCTAGTCATTACTTTTCATGAACATATTCCATAATAATAATATCCGTTTAGCCAATGCCTCATCCACTTCAACAAGAGAAGTTCGATGGTAAATTTGCTTGTGTTCGGTTTGGGGTGGTTAATATTTTTTTTTTATCAATGATGATTGTAAATTCTTAATACGTTGTGTTCAAAATTATGAAAAAATATTTTAATATATTTTCAAGTAAAAAATTATTTTAAAAAGTATTCAGCACCAAATGAATTATATAAAGCTCCAACTCCTGCGTGTGTGTGTGTTTCATATTTGGGAATCAACACGCATGTAAAATTATTAAATAGTAAAATACATTTATGGCTAACTCATACTTATTTGTCTCTGAATTATTAATTTTGGAGTCAACTGAATTATTAAATTGCAATCACACAAGGCCAAGTAACTAGATTAATTAGCTAGATTGTATTTCATTTTCTTGTTTTTTCAGTTTTGACACGAAGAAGCAAGAAAACCTAAACTTGGAGCATCTCAAAGGGAAGATACTATTTTAAAAAGCCAAATTAATAAAATAGAGTACAAATATAAAGACAATAACCATGTCCGCTTATGTCTCAATAACACTCTTGTCGAGTACAAATTGCAATTTTATTTTGGTATATATTTATGGAAAGTAATTCAACCAACCATTGTTTCTTAAATCGTATCTTAATTGCCTTATTTGCAGTAGTTGCATTGCTGGCTAACTTCTTCAGTATTAAGAAGATGCCTGTACGGATGATGGATTCATGTACATACCGATTGTTTTGAGAAAACAGCATCGTGTAGAGCCAAGAGGGAAAACAAGACCCCGGCGAACATATCTTATTATCTATCAAGCGACGTGGTAGTATCAAGCAAGAAAACTAAAATAAAGGATTAGTACAGAACTAAGCTACGAAACAAGTACTGGTGCAAGTTATGGCTTTGCAAGCAAAGTAAAATGCCCCAAGCACAAGCAAAATTCTCATTCAATCAAGTTTTCAATACAACAAAAAGAGTTTCTTTCAATTAATAAAAGAAAAGAACTTGATATCGCTACTTTAACTTCTACAAAGAAGATTAAATCCATAGCAACTAACCCTTGCTCAAATCTGAAGAACCCAGCAAATGAACTTGCAAGGTCGTCAAAAAAGCACAATTAGAGCAAAGGCAATTAGTGCTCCTTGACTATCTATCATCATCATTCATGAGATTACTACACCAATTTTCTTGGCAAAGTCTTCCCCATCTTCGTCTTCATATTCCTCTTCACCATCTATATTTTCACCCTCTTCATAATTGTACTCTCCTTCATCAACCTGCTCATATTCATAATTACCTCCGTACTCATGATCTTCCATTCCATCATCAGCAATAATCACATCTTCAGTCTCATTCTCACTCGGAATTGGAAATTGAGAAGACTGACCATGAGCAATTTCAATATTTTCTTCTTCTGTTCCAATGGCACCATCAGTTGCAAGCTTGGGTTCTTTATTTTTTAGCATTTGGCTACTGTTATCATCCTTCGATACAGAGGAAATGCCACCTTGAAACTCTGCATCGGCCTTTTTATTGGAATTGATGGTGAGGCTTTGCTTGCTTGCTTTGTTGTCCTTAATAACAGGTGATATTCCACTGCCAGAAGCTGCAGCTCCACCCTCTCTCTTTCTCTTGAGAATCTCACTAAGAGGCATTGGCCCTTCAAATGAGAGATCAGCATCAGATGATGGATTATCTTCTGAGTACTTGCGCTTTCCAAGTGAATGCTGCAACTTACCCTCAGCATTTTTCCCACCTTTCAGCTCTGCAAGCCTTTTAGGACCAGCAAAATCAGTACTTACATCATCCATTAATTCTCTTCTCACTTGAGGACCTCTGAAACTTCTCCCCTCATTGTAATCCTCTTCCACCCTAGCTTTCATTCTGTCCCATAGCCTCCCTTGCTGGGAAGGTACTGGGGAGCTCACCGGTGACAATCTTCCCCGATTCCTGCCCCTGTCAATTTCCCTTTCTGAACGCACATCACCGCCAATGTTTGTAGATCTTCCCGGAAGCTTAATTCTACCACGAAGACGACTGCTAATGGAGCTCTCATGTGAAGGTAAGTGATGAGAGTCTCTTTGTGAAGAACCCCGGTAACCTCGCTCATCAACATGGTTCTCTGGGACAAAATCATTACTAACAACTGATCTCAAGCCATTACCCCTCCTTTGTTTCATCAAACGATAACGCAAATCTGATTCCACAGTGTGCTCAGGGCTATCAGCTTTCGAGTAACCTCGCCTTTCTGGATGAGTTTGTGACATTAACATTCTTTCTGACAAAGCCCTGTGTTGCTCCCAAGCATGCTGCCCTGGCGTGAGTTCATAGGATCCATAGCCTCGTGGATCAAGATACATTTCTCGGTCATCAGGTAATAAACCATAATCAGCAGAATGGCCCGCATCAAATTCATCAACAGAGTTCAAGTTCCTCCCTTCATTTTCTGTAGTTCTTCCAAGCTGCTCTTCACCGTGGTAATAATCTGAATCCCTCAACTCATTGTCCACAAGAACATCAAAACCAGGAGAGGACTCCCTTAAATACTCATCAGCATCCTTGCCATTTTGGATAACATGATCATCTACTACCTGTGACTGATGCAAACGACTGGAACGAGTTAAATTCCCATTTACCATGAGAGGAAGATTTCCTGCTTTATATGTAGGAATTTCACCATCCATGCTTTTAGGTGGCACTGCACTCCTTACAACACCAGCACTGTTTCTTGCATGAACAATTTCAGCTCTTGACACAGGTTTAGCAGCAGAGGGTGCTTCAACAAACTTTGAGGTTTTTGTTTGTGGAATCTTATGTTCTTGAGTACACTTTTGAAGGCCGCCAAAAGCCTTTTTTGGAGGAAGGGCCTCAGCCCCGGGGGTAGGTGCCTTTGGTTGAGAAACTTTATTACCAGCAAGATTTGGTCCATGGGAGAAAGCACATTTGTCACCTTTTACACATATCCCCTGCTGGAAGAAAATGCAGGGGACTGCCTGTTTTCCTGGATTGTGAGAAGCATGTGAGGCAGGTGCCACAGCAGCATGCAATGGTGGCAAGGAAGATCCAGAAGAGGCTGTTGCTTGGGTTCCAAACAAGCCATCCAGGGGCTGAAATAAGAGCATATGTATTATATAATAACAATAATAGGTTGGATAAAACAATTTAATCATGAGAAATTTGCAAAATAAAAACCACTGTCTTAAACTGTAATGAAACAAATCAAGAAAGAAGGGCATAACATGAAAACAATACAAGGAAAAGGACTTACAGGATGACGAAATCCACATTTGGGATTCAAGCAATTACCATTCAACCAAAAATAGCAATCCCTGGGATTAACCCTTGCATATTCACTGTGGCGATATTCACACTCACTTCCCTGTTGAAACAAAGAACAAAAGGGATTGAGTTAAGAAAAAAATGCATAAAACTGAAAAGTATGGCGGTGAGATCATAAAACATAGAAATCAATTGGGACACATGATATTGATTTCATAGAAAGATGACAGAAACGTAAAGCACAACTCGCAAACTTTATGCAAAGCCTAGCAAATATAAATATTCATGTAGCAAATCAGAAATATGAAAGCACTATAGGCCCAGCTAACATAGAACATGTGAGCTAACTAACACGGCTGGGTAAGGATTAGAAAAGAAAACCCACAAGGAAAATGATACTTACAGGCCCAATTGAGCATTGCCCACATAGATTCAACAAGAATACATTGGAAAGACAAATCGTACAATAAGATCTAGATCGACAATTCTTATTAAGAAACTGACTAGGGTTTTCACTCAAATTCAATTCCAGACCCAAAATAAACCTAATTAATATATAAACAAAAGCAAATTGCAAATCCGAAACCCTAGTAATTAGATCCCTAAAATCGACAGAGAAGAAGAAAAGCGAACCTTTTTGCAGGTTAAAGGAGAAGCAAGAAAGTAAACGCAATCAGTATTCCTTTTTAAGGCTTCATCTTCAACGGATGTTACGTTTGCGTTAGCGGTTGTTGTCGAATCAGCAGCTGCAGATGGGTGCTGCTGTGGTTGAGTTGCTGCAACCATGGCGGTTCTTCTCCTTTATTATTATCAATTAAAGAATTGGATGCCGATCGATATATCAATTTGCAGCAGCAGCTGCAGCTGTACTGATAGTGGGATCGAAAGAGATGTAATGTTAATAAGTAAAGGAAGAAGCGATCCTCGAGAATCCTTGCACACAACGGAGATTATTATCTACTTACTTTTATCATTACATGTAAAACTAAGCTAAATATAAAAGAAGAGGAGGAGAGACAGTATTAATATACGAGGAGAGCCGCCACGAACGAGGACAGATAAAATAAAAAGAAGGGTAAGAGAACGGGGATGGAAAGGGTAGCAATCGAGTGTATTGTATGGTGATGGTGCAACTATGTATCTATTTTTATTTTTTTACTATATTTTATTTATATATATGAAAATCCCTTGTATAGAAAGCAGCTTAGTTTCTATTTGCAGGAAAGATATTTAAAAAAATATATATATTATTTTTGATATTATATAAAAAATCAAAATAAATTAATTAATTTTTTTAAAAAAATAATTTTAAAACACAATCTAAAATATAGTTAGTTTGCGAGTTCATTTCTCTTTCTTGCTCTCTTAACTTGTATTATTATTATTATTGTTATTATTATCTTGGTGTTGACTGTTGAGAGAAGAAAATGATCGCGGAGTATTATTATTTTTTTTGAAAAATAGCTCTTTTCAAAATTATTCTGCAAAGTATATTTAATCATGAAAAATAAATGCATGAGGTTTTTAAATTATAATTGTTTAGAAAATGAAATGCTATAATTACGATAACGAGTGTATGTTAATAGTGCGGTTAATGTTGTTTTTAAATGTGTTTTTCATCCAAAAATGTATAAAAATAATATTTTTTATTTCTAAATTGTTTTTGATACCAATACATGAAAATAATTTAAAAAACCAAAAATAATAATTTAAAATAAAAATTAAAAAAAAATTATATTAAGCTAGGTTAAATAACAATAACAAATAATTTATTGTTAACTATATACTTTTTAAAATTAAAAAATATTTTAATAAAACACGGCAGGCAAAAAATAATTAATTGTTATTATAAAAAACCTCCATAGTTTTAAGAAGCAAACACGTCCGTTCAAATTTATTTATTTATTACTCGTGGGTTTGGATGAAATGCATGCCCACTGACCTTGGAAATCAAACTTCCGAAGACATGATCCTCTGGTCTGTGCTTGTTTTTCAACAAAACTGAGTGGAAAGTGGAAAAAGAAAGAAGGAAATTGGGAGTGCATCCATTTCTATCACCAGCGTCAATCTATAAAATGTAATAAAATGACGAGCTTTTAATTTTAGAGAATGAGGTGAGCGAATTAAGAGAATATTATAGAGACTAGATTAGAAGAATATTATAGGTTCAATCAACAGGTGACGATGATCTCAAAGTAATTGTAAGAACAGACAAACTGGATTTACTGGAACCGATTGGGAAATGGATCTGAAATTTAGCAGTCAGTACCAAGCAAATAACAATTGCCCTCCATTGATGACATCAGAATACATGAAGAGATGGGCATGAAAGTAGAGCAATCAGGGGAGACTTCATTTTAGATTCACTGATTCGTTACAATTCTTCATAGTAAAAGACCATCTTAATTTTCAAGGACTGGCTTTTGTGCACAAAGGGTACAAGGTCAAGTATATGGTAGGTTGGAACCAAAAATCCAAGGAAGACTAGCTCATTTAGTAAATATGTTTCAGGTTTCAGCAACACCAAGCACAAAAGGTAAACGAGGAAGGAACACGACCAGTTTTACGAATGTACTCTGCCTGTTTGTCAGTTTTCGCAGCCCGCCTGTTACTTGCAGCTTCCGCAGCTGCTCGCTTCTCTTCAGCCTTGTGCCTTAATGCTGCTAGTTTGTTCATAAGCCTATCTTGGGCCTGCCCCCTTATCCTTTCAACCTCCACCTGAAAGGAGTACAGTCAATGTGATGAGTTTCACGGTTTACAATTTGGTACATATAGCAGATAAAGGCAAAGATGGCATTTTATTTTCATAGGAAATTAGCTCCTGATATGTTGCAGTATTAGCTGCATGGAAAACACAGTACATAGAACATAAAGCACAATATCATGAAATCAGTGTGCAAGCATCCTGGGGTTCTACTATCTTACACATAAGGATTTTGAAATGTGGAAGTGGATTTTAAAGGACTTATATCTGGAAAAAAAATGAATAACAAGAAAGGCATAGGCACCACCAATGTTTCCAGGATGCTCAATTCAGGCTCCCGCGCAACTCACTGCAACTTTTTAGGAGATATAGACAAGTAGAGTTTTGTAGGAAAACAGACCGCACAACACCACATTCACATCAAGCACAGGCAGATAAAACATTACTACAACAGGGAGGAAAAAAAGTATGAAATACCTCAATTTTCCTCATCTCGGCTTCAGTTTTTGCTTTTTGATGATTCTCCCATGCATGGATTTTCATCTCTTCACGTTTAAGCCTGAAGAATTGCAAGTATTTCCTCTTCAAGCCACATATTGAAAAATAGTAAGCAAATATTAATCAAGCAAAAGTAGTTGCGTGTCCTTTATATTATGACCATAAAATCCAGAGAACTTTTCACATACATCTATTTCCTTGCTTGAAAAATATCATTTATCCAATGGGATTTTCTACAGGTAATGCAGATAATCTACTTTTTGGAGGCCCAAAAGGAAATGTACATTGCTACTTATTCTGGATGAGGCAAAGTATATCATGCTGGACATCACCAAATTATTCTTTCACATATACCTGGTTTAAGATGTTCCTCAAATTTCTATGTTGTCCAACAAAAACATGTCCACCTATTTTCAATTCTTTATGTGTATAACCAAAGTTATGCTCTGACAAAGGAGTGAAGTTCAGTCATGTTACTTAACTTCCTATCAAGTCAGGCAAAGCGTTTATATGTCAAAGATGTCATGTTAAAGGTGAGTGATAAAAAAATATTTGCGAGGGGGATAAAAACAAAGGGAAAGGACAGTTTTTATCAATGGTTTGTAGTGAAAATACCTGGCCATATACTTGGCCTTCTCTGCCTCCTCCCATGCTGCCGCACGTGTTTCAATCACATTTTTACTCTGTTGATCAGCTGCTGTAATTTTCAGTGAAGTGGATGCGTCCTTGTCCTCCTCTTTGCTAGCCCAGGCTGCAATGTTCATTTTTCCTAGCTGTGTCCCTAGAACCATTATTTCTCTCTTGGTTTTTTGTTGTAACTCCTTTTCAGACAATCCCTTGTTTGGATCTAGATGAACATTGGGAGGGTTTGTTGGAGATGAAACTGGTGCAGCTCTGCCAGGACTTGAAGGCCGGGAAGAAGTTGGACTGCGAAACGGTGTTGTTGCCCTCACTGGAGTTCCTGTCCTAGAAGGCTCTTGACTAGCAATAGGAGTCATTTCTGTACCCATATCTCTCATTGACACAGACCTGGCAGTTGAAGGGGGCGGAATAAATGTACTGGCACTGTGTATGGCCAAACATGAATCATGCCTGCTGAGAATGACTGCGAGGGGAAAAAAAAAGAATAGAATATGATGTACGTTCTACAACATTAATCATTCTCTATGCGTAAAAGTTTGCATGGATTAGATCTATGATGTCACAATACTTTCTTTTATGCTAAAGGATGTTAATGCAAAATGGAAGTAAGAACCTGCTTCTACGGCAGTAACACACTTTCAGACATTTTACAGCTGAATGTAAAACCAGTTTGTTTTGTTCCATATTTTCATGCTTGTTTTGAAATGCAAAAAAAAATATCATTTAATATAGATGAATATTGAATCCACCAGTTTCAACCGAAAACTTAACAGGAAAAAAGGCTAGACTCATCATGTCTACCAGCATAGTCACATTATACAGCCAAAGACCATTTGAATTTAGGACAATCTGTTACTGAACCTGGAAAATAATTTAAGGAAAGATATTGAAATCAGGTCCATGCTCCCCAAAAAATGGATTAACAAAGAGCAGAAATCCCACCTCCATGCCCTCGTCCACAGATTTTAATTTTCTAGGTGTGCATAGGAAATGATAAAAGCCCAACTAGCTAAACACCAAAATGTCATCAATGCTGTTTAAACATCAGTAGCGCGAAGAGTATTTGCTGTGAAAGAGATTCCTAAGGCTCTGCTATGAAGAGTCTCTACTAGCTACAATACAGTGGAGAAGGCCAATGGAAGACCTAGGATCTGAAAAGGATCCACATAGAACGTGAGAGAGACGGTGTTTGCATTAGGCAACCTTTTCAGCTACCCATACAGCTCCTTTAAATCACGAGCAATTTGAATGATAAAAAGTTTTTCCTGAAATGGCTAAAGTTTGGAGGAGAGTTGAGAAACAAGGCACATGGATATTGATTCATTTTGCACATCTACTGGTAAGTCATCAAATTATCAAATTAATATACCACGAGATTGTAACCAGTTCCACTTGATCCATTATCCAACTATGTTTAGCACCCAACATGGTAAATCTTTGAAATATCGGGCGCAATGGAGGGCAAAATAAATCAGTCACTGAACAAAAAGTAAAGCACGAGTACTATATCAACTGCAGAAGATGTTTAAGCATATGAACCAAACTCGGTAAAAGTTATTACTTGCTGATTGCCCAGCAGAATTCTCATTCATAAGCACAGGCTTGCCATAGGAATCAACTATTGGGTATGAATCAGCCTCCCAACTTTGAAGTTTCTGCAGACAATTTTCCTTCTTGGCTTGACTAGTATCAACCCGTTTTGTATATGGTTCTTCAAATGTAACCACCTTTTGTTCGGGGACTTCTACAACAACCTTGGTAGAAGGTTGCCGACTCAGAACATTACCCGTCTTCCGGGCTCCTTGTCCGCCTTGCACCTGAGCATGCCCTGATTTAGGCCGGTTCCAAGTGGGGCTTGCTATCCACTTCTGGGCATCATCCCATTTGGATGGTGCTGGTTTTGAGAACGGAGCATGGGGTACTCTTTGTGGGGCCCGCTCAGCCTTTTGAAAATCAGAAATCGAGGAGAGCACAGTTGAAGTTTCATGGCTGCTATCATAATCTAAAGATGGGACTTCCTGGCTCCTGATTCTCGAATTGACAGAAGATTGATCCTTCAATCTACTACCATCACTAACCATCTGTGATGCGGCTGTGGAATCAGCTGTAGTTGAAGTAGGGCATTCGTGAAGTACATTGACAACATCTACATCTTTGCAATTATCAGAACTGCTGCCACCTGCACACATTATGAAAAATAGAATCATATATGAAATGCAGAAACATAATCCAACCAGATCCCTTTATTCACCTTTTAAGGCCTTGTTTGATTGAATACCACATTTCTTTTGTTTCTTGTTTTAGTGAGCGTGTGATCAAATCTAACCCCTATCTCCCCAGCACAAAAAATAAAAAGAAAAGGAAAACAAATCACAGATGTAGACATGATGAGAATATAAAAAACAGGCATCCTCCCTACCCGTTTCATCAAGGTGATTAAGTTGAGATCTGAGCGCGTAAGAGGATTCAAGCTCTTCCTCTTGTTCTTGTTGATTTCTCTTCTTTTCCACACCTAATAACATGCTTCTCAGTTTCCCCGGTGACAATCCTCCCCCTCCTCCCTATTTTCCACCCCCAATATAAAGACAGCTAAATTAGTACATAGTCCATCTTTTTTTCTCACAAAAAATAAAGATTAAAAAGAGACTATGGTAGGGTTTTGGCGTGAATGTGTGTGCAAATCAATGGCTGAGAAAAAAGAGAGATCATTATCTCTTAGAAAAGGAAATGGTGAGCAATTAATAAAGCGCATTGGAAGAAGATAAAGTGATACAGAAAAGAAAGAAATCATGATGAAGCAATAAGTACCCGAGGCTTTTCTATCCTTTCATAATCCATTCTTTCTCAACACCGAGCTATTTCAAGCAAAATCCATGCTGTTGCCGCTGTGTTTGGACATTGCGTGTGCCGATCGCCTTCCATCGCTAGCTTGCTTCGGCTTCTCTGATGTTTCTGGGACGGGTGACTGAAGAGTCATTTCAGCTGACAAGTCTTGGAGTCTGGGCCTCTACTCTGGCCGGGACAGGCAGGCAAGCCAGACAGAGAGAGAGTATCCCTCTATACTCAACTCTCATGTGTCTGTTTTTCATGGGATCTCTCTTGGACTCTGGTCAACATATTCTGAAAGCCATATTTGGTAACTGGAAACAGTAATGAAACCACTTTTATCTGTAAACTACTTTCCCATCCCTAACATTTCGATGATGTTGTAATTTAGTCTCTAAGTTTCAAAAACCCTGCTTCGTAGCTCTAAAACAGCTCCTCCTATTGATCAATTTATATAAAAAGTGACAAATTTTCATTAATTTAGACTATTAGCTTAGAAATACTATTTTAGTTTTTCAAGTACCTATAAAAATAAAAGATGAAAAATATTTTTTTTAATTTTTTCTCTTTTTTGATGCTCTTGAGGAGCTTGTCGTCTACATGAAGGAAGGACAAACTTTTCACCCCTCGCTTTAGTTAATTCAGGACGAAACTCTTAAATCGATCAGGCATGGAAGGTCCGCGAGGTCATGGCTTCCATTATCGAAAACGACAGACGATTTCAGTGTATTTTTTGCCGTACGACAGGCATCTCGGGTGGAAACCATCATTGCATCCCTGGCTTCTTATTAATGATATTATTCGCGCCATTCTGACTGGTTATTTTAAAGGTCTGTATTTATCTAATTATCCAGGAATTAAAATAAATAACTGTAAATATTTCAATAATTTAAGAATTGAGGAAAAAAAAGTGTTTTTTTTTAATTAAAACCATCCTTTCTCAGTCACGTGTTTATTTTTATTTTGAAAAAAATAGCATGTTTTCTTTATTCGCTGCTGCACAGTTTTTTTAATTAAATAATTAAAATAAATACCTGTAAAGGTCTCTTTTGGTTTAAATCAAGAAAAGAAACAATGTATTTATTTATTCAACATTCTTTTCTTACACATGCATTTGCTTTTCGTTTTGACTAGAATCGTGTTTTTGTTTTCATTAAAAACATGATTTTATGAATAAAAAACTTATCATAGCCTGAATAATTTAGCGATTGTTTGACATTGTGATCGGAAAGTGCTTATAAAAAAATTTAAATATTTTAAATTAAAAAAATAGTGTTTTTAGATCATTTTGATGTGCTGATATCAAAAATGATTTTTAAAAAATAAAAAAACTATCATTTTCATACATTTCTAAACAATAATTACTTTCAAAATCTCACCCAATTATATGCAAAAATAAAATAATATTTTCCACGTTCAGAAGAAGAAGTCGTTCCGTACAACATCCTTTACCGGAAGGTTTTGATAAGTATTTTATACTGATTTTCAAAATTATTTTTGAAAATAAAATAAAATAAATTTTTATTTTATTTTTTATTTTAAATTATTTTTAGTGTTTTTTTATCATTTTCATATGTTAATATCAAAAATAAATTTTAAATAAATTTTTAAACAAAAAATATTTTTAAATATAATTACAACCACACTTCTAATTGAACTAAATCTATTAAATACAATCTGCTTGATGAATTTGAGATATAAAGTATATATATGTAAAATATTAAAATGTAAGCTTCGAGCATACTGTAATTTGAAATGATTCACATCGGTTCGGTTCTAACATATATATATATGTTAAATTAAATAATTTCCTCTGCAAAAACAAACGGCGATCACCTCACCTGTTTTCTACTTTCTTTGGGACAAAAAATTAGCAAATAACCATTTCCAATGAAAACAAACAAAAAATCCTAAAAAAATCAGAAAACGTTACCAGAGTCTATTTTCCTCCCCTCGCAATTATTCTCTTATAAAAAATAAAACAAACAAAATCGAGCTGTTTTCTTCCTTCTCTAATTCAAATTGATTAAAAAAAAGCAATCGGCGCAAATCAATATCTCCGGGGAGTAATGGAGGAAGGAAGCAACAGCGTAGAAATGGCCGGGGCTGTGATCGCTTTCAAATTGAAAGAGGCGTCGAGCTGGTGGCAAGATATTAACGAATCACCGTTCTGGCAAGATCGCATCTTTCACGTCCTCGCCGCCCTCTACAGTATCGTTGCCGCCGTTGCTCTTGTACGTCCGCCACACCTCCCATACCATTTCTTATGTCTCTGCTAAATTAGCCCTATATTATCTATCTTTTGTCAATTTATGCGCGCGAATGATGAGTCTTAGGAATTTCTAGGGTTTCAAATTGATGAATGGAGAGGTGGGTAATTTAAGCTTGTTTGATCGTGTTTTAGGTTCAATTGATAAGGATACAATTAAGAGTTCCAGAATACGGCTGGACAACGCAGAAGGTTTTTCATTTTCTCAACTTCCTCGTGAATGGGGGTTTGTATTTCAACGTTCTCAAATTTCACGAAGTAATCAAATTTGATTTTTATTGTGATTGTATGATGTTATATTCACTGTGGTTCATTCCATATCGCAGTTCGATGTCTAGTGTTTGTTTTTCGCCGGAACATAGAAAGCATACATCCATCGGTATGGGAGTGCTTGACTAATAGTATTTTTTTTATAATCATAATGGTTCATAATGATTTCTGATAGGTAAACTTGGTAATTTCTGTTACTCAGATTTTCCAACATATCCTCCTTGATTCCCCTAGTCTTGCATTCTTCACCACATATGCGCTTCTGGTTCTGTTCTGGGCGGAGATTTACTATCAGGTTTAGTTTTTTTTTGGCAGTTTAGTTAATTAATTTAATATCTGGTTTAACTCTGTCATGACTTTGACATATATTAAACAGGCACGTGCTGTATCTACTGATGGACTCAGGCCAAGTTTCTTTACAATTAATGCGGTGGTTTATGCTATTCAGGTGAAATTCCTCCTCCATTTTTTCACTATCAATCGAAATGAAGGGGAGGATTCAAAGTCGAATACCTTCTTCATGGAAGCTAGTCAGCTTCATTAAAGGCGTGATATTTACTTTAATATTGGGCAGTTCTTGTTACATTCAGCTAATTGTTTTGAATGTTATTGAAGAGTATTGATTAAAGACAAACCTTTAATCAGGAATATTCTTAAGATGACCCCCCACAGTAACTTTGTAAATACTGGATACTGTGAATTAGATTATTTGGACGACCACTTGTGTGTAAATATTTATTCTTTTCCATGCAAAGGAGATATTATCTTTTACCTTATTTGGCAAATTGCCAGATTCATTATTAACGTTACAATTATTTCAGAATCAGATATGTGGAATTTTTTTGAGGTTTGATATTTCACCCCATTAGTGTAATGACTAGGAACAATTGGGATATCTTTTGATTTGTTGATGAGGTAGCACTTGGGATTGTTGCATGGAATTCCAGAAGAATCTGAGGATTAAATATTGCGAAAGTGATCTAGCATAAGGAGCATGCCCAGCTGACTGAAAAAAAAATGGTAGATAGAGATGTTGTGTTGAAGTTATTGATGTCAACCGGGTTTAGTTTGGTTTAGAAGTTTTATGACTAAATTGTCGGTTTTGAATTTTAGGTATGAAGATATAGAATTGAGATCAAGTATAATAGAAGTGACGGGTGCTATGATTTCATGGAGAATATTGTTTTTCTTGTCATGTTGGCCCCTTGACAAAGATTTTTATGATAAAGAAATTATAATGACCTGCTATTGATGCATCCTACTCGTATGGATGTCCTATAATTGGCTGGTTTGATGAATTTCTTTTCATGTTTACATCATGCAAGCATGTACGTTTATGTAGTCCTTTTTTTGGAAGTTAATGCCTGTTGACTGGCAGGTCTAGCAGGCCTGCCATCTGTTTCGGGCTTCCTTGAAGCTTATAAATGGGCTTTTTTGTAAAAAAATAAATAATGGAATTATGAACAATTATGACCAAAATTTGTCTATGCTCTGTCTCTTGCCCACTTTTCAAACTCTCTTCACATCCTTTTGTCCTCGTATTTCTCTTCTAACTCCTTATCTTATTTTTTTTTCTTTTTTTAATTTAAGCTCTTCATCCTGTTAGTGTTATTTTTTGAGAGGTACAGAGTTGCTTTGAGCTCTTGGTCTTGTCTTCTCTCTTCTTCCTTCACCCCCTCCTCTTTTATATGTTCACATCTTGCCTAATCATAGGATCAAGTTAAAAAATTCATTTTCATCTTTATTGAGGGTGCAAACTGCAGCTAGAGCATATGATACCAAGGGTTCAATGTGATCATTAGTAAATGCAAGCATGAAGCTACTGGTTAATTGACACGAGGAATGCATAAATGTGTTTGTAAAGTTCGAGGTGTAGATTTTCTTACTCTGTATCAGGTATCAGGCACCATGAAACTTGAGATCACATTTCTAGGCACCCTCTAATGACACTGAAGCGATGATGATAGTTAGGGAGTGTTTGTTTTTGAGGTCTACGCTGCTTTCCAAACTACTTTTTCCCTGAAAAAGCATCAAACTAATGTTTTTCAGGTGCTTTTTGATGGTCTTGATGTGCTGATGTAAAAAATAAAAAACAACTATGAAAATAATTATTTTAATGCATTATCAAGTAAAAAGTACTACTGAAAAACACCCTACACCGCACTACCAAACACGCACTTAGGACCTTCTCTATCCAATACTACCTTTTAGAAAAAAGGTTACATTTTTTAGAACTGTTGCTAGTGAGTGTTAACATGCTTGTGTTTGTAGGTGAACTGAAAAGCCATATATGTTAGAAATTACTTTGCAATATTGATTCGCATCAAAAGGGCGGCTAGTGTTCATCATAGATGCTTCTCTGTGTTTTTGAATTATGAACTTCGAAAATATATTGTGCTCTTGGTCAAAGCCTTTTATTTTCTCAATTGGTGAAACAAAATGTCTTTTTCGGGATTCCCAGGAATTGAAATTTTGTAATCTGCTTCTTAGGTCATTTGAGACGTAGTTCCTGAACTTCCAATTTCAGTTTTCACCTCCCTTGTACTTTGGACCATTTGAAATTGTCTCTGTTAGGTTTCCATCCATTTTAATGACAAAAACGGGAAGCATCAAATCACCACCTCACCCCTTCTTCTTTTCTCCTTTTCCTTTCCTTTTCTTTTCTTTTCTCCACCCTCCTCTTTCCCTTCCTTCTGCTGTTATGTGTCTAATCTTTGTGAAAATGTTGGTTTTGGTCTTGTTGGGGTTGTGCGTTTTGGAGATGGTGGTAGTGGACTAAATGGGTAGTACTTGTTGGTGATGATAGCAGTGATGTTTAGGTGATTGGGGATCTCCTCCTCCTACATGTCTTGAATTTGGGACTGTTTTGAAGATGATGATAGTGATGATGATGGGGTCTTGGGAAACATCCTGCAAGTCTTTCGTTATTTTGTATTAAAAGAGAAAGTGGGAGTAATAAATAATGTCTGGTCGATGGTGGGGGGGAAGGAAAAAAGACGGAGGAGAAAAGTAAAGAGATAGAAAAGAACGAAGGGATTTTATGTTTTTTCCATGAAAATGGATGTAGACCTAATAGAAGGACCCAATTTCAAATGACCCAAAGTACAAGGGAGGTGAAACCTGAAATTAGAAGTACAGAGACTAGGTCTCGGATAGCCTAAAGTTCAAGGGAGGTTAGGCTAATTTAGCTTTTTTTAAGCCCGTCATTTGGTCAGGACCATAATCTGGCTATGCGCAGTGACATTTCTAAGATTGGCTGAAGGATTGAGAATTTTGTGTGATACTTTATGGACTATCTGTTTATACATCTGGGCAAGTTGTTCAGTTAGTACTAGACTGTTTGCCAAATTCTTTGCAAGCCTGGTATCTGTTTGTTGGTCCATACTTATGGGCACACTGGTGCATTGCTATATTGACAACTTTGCAAATTGACCAGAATGATCTGCAGCATATTAACTTTAACTCTGTTTTTCTTTGATTTTATTGATTCCAGATTGCTTTGTGGTTGGTGTTGGCTTGGAAAACTACTCCAATTGTTTTCATCCTATCAAAGATGTTCTTTGCAGGTTCTTTACTTTACACAATAAACTTTTCTGCACACCTGGTAACTCTCCAGTGGTAATTCAGACAGTCTGTTCTTAACATCGATATTCTTGGCAGGTGTGTCTTTGTTTGCAGCTCTTGGTTTCCTAGTCTATGGAGGAAGGTAACACATTTCTGTTTTTTCATTGCTATATATGCATGATGCACGAGCAAGATCAATATATGCAGAGTGTCATATGGGGTATTAGCACTATGAAATTCTACAATTGGTGTTACACTAAACAAATGTTATCGGTGGGCATGGATTGAGGCCCCATTTTATGCAAGTCAAACATATTTGTTTATCAGAATACTCAAAGCCATGGTCAATGTTTTAATTCTCGGTACTAAATTATTGTCTACGACACAAAATAGTGATATTTACATTGGTTTATTTTATCATTGGGCATTGATATAGGTTCAGATATCCTTTAAAATGCAACTAACCTACATGTCAATAACTATATCTTCGTGACATCATATCCATCTATCTACGTGACATCATGTCCATCTGGAAGTTTCAGTGCTATATCAATTGGCTTCATGACACTGCTGTCATTTCACTATTCTCTTACCTGGAGTGAGGCTCTAAAGTTTATTTACTCCAGGTCTAAAACAGATCCATAGCTAGTTGCTAGTTACTGGTGGAGATTGGTTAGGGCGACAGAATGTAGTTTATTTATTTATTTAAAAGAAGCAATTGGATATCTTATTAGATATATTTCATATATTTCTAGGGTAGCTAATTCCAACTGCTATTTACTTTGATGAGTTGATCTGATGGGATGGGATTTCCTCCAGGCAAGTTTTGATGGGATTTTCTTATGAAGGGACTCTGCTGGAGCAATACTTTACATGTTCTAATTGTTGCTCAAGTCTGTCAGTTTTGGGGCATATTTTCATGTTTCATACACCAATCTATAAAAGATGCTCTTAATGCTCGGTTCATATTGGGTTGTGGGAATCAGTTTCTATGTCCTATCCCACCTGCTATCTTATGAGGAAGTTAGACATTAAACATATTTGCCAAAAAAAACAATAAGAGATTGTGGGTTCTGTCATCTCTGCTAGTGCATCAGATCTGGCTGGCAAGATTGTCTGACTTATCTATGATGTCTTCAATTGCTAGGATCCTCAAGCTATTCAAGTAGTGCATTTCAATCATCTTAATACTAGAGTAGACATCCAGCCAATAAATTGGTTCCTGTATGGGTCCAATCATGGTTCAGCTTTTCGTGGAGTGGGTTGAAATAAAGTGTTAGTTGCTTGGGGCCACTTTAAAATTTTTATGAGGATGCCAGTGGTTGCTGCTTATCTAGTTATCTCAGTTCAGCATGCTGTGTTACTTCTAAGTGCAATAGTTTGTGTTTGCACAGTTATGCAATGTGATGAAGTTGTACGTGAAAGCCTTTTAGCATGTACCTTTGATTCCTCTTCTTGCTTGATTTCTTTCTCCTGGAAGATAAAGAGTCTTACATAAGTATCTGTAATCTTTGAATCGTCATCTTTTGGCAGGCTCTTCTTAATGTTGCAGCGATTCCCTGTAGAATCCAAAGGGAGGCGTAAGAAATTGCAAGAGGTAATTATATTTTGAAAGTACATTTCTGTAAATCCAGTTCCTGAGTTTCTTGTTTCAAGATGTGTTAGACACTCAAGTGAACCCAGTGTGTATTATATGATTCAGATTAAACAAATTACTCAAACTTAGATGTACAATCTAAACCCATTCAATTCTCGTATCAATCAACTACCTTTATGTCAATGCAAAATATGCGACCCTTCACTATCTTGTTTTTCTTGCTGTGGCAGAAAATATTTTCCATCATACTATATGATTTTCTTTAATATATGTGCACACAGTTTTTTCATTTACCAATTGTTTTTCTTTTGTGTTGTTTGGTTTTTGATCAGGTTGGCTATGTGACCACCATATGTTTCTCATGCTTCCTCGTTAGATGCATTATGGTGAGTTTATATTTATGTTTTTTCTCAGATTCTGTTTTGTACCCTTGACTTTTGGGGAGATTATGTCTTATATTGGATAGAAGTTTTAAAATGGTTGACTAAGTGCTTGCATGAGAATTGGAGTCTATATTTTTGTTTAACTATCTTAAATGACATTGTTTCCTTTAAATTGGTTTGAGAAATGGAGCCCGTATTGCTTTATGTTCATGCAAATTGGTTACCCCTGAAAGTTACATTAGCTTTGCTAAGACCTGAGACTCTATTTGTTCCAAGATGTCTACATCGGAAGTTCCTCTAAGTTTAGCCTGTACTGTTTTTTCTTATGCTCCAGATGTGCTTCAATGCATTTGATGAAGCTGCAGACCTTGATGTGTTGGATCACCCTGTTCTAAACTTCATATATTACTTGGTAAGTTTGCAATGTTTTTGTACAGACAAGCTAGTGAAAGTTTGTGGCGTGTTTTGTTTATCAAAACATAAATTTTAAAGGCTGCTTCATTATGGTCTCTCACTGGTAGCTAAACATGAAGTCAAACGCGCAGACACACACCTCACAAACATTAAGAAAGTTCCCCTTTATCAATCTTCTCATTGAATTATCTTCAGCTGTTTGCATTTTTTTTCTGGTTTATGATATGAAACTTCCGGATCTGTAGATGTTGGAGAATTTGAAAATGATAGGAGTTTGGTGTTCCTAAATGGACCTTGTTTGAATGATCAGCTGTGCTGGAATTTATATCAAATACTAGTTTGAGGTGGCTTGGAATTGTGTTTTGTGAAATTTGGTTGTGAAAAAATAGTTTGTGAACTTAGATTTCATTTCCTCATTTCATCCTTCACAGTATTCAGTAATTTCTTTCTCTTTCATTAGTTTTTGGTTTTTAGGCTCTTTGTTTAGTATCTAATTATGTGGGTGGGTGTGTAAGGCTCGCTATGGTATACTGATTGCATTGTTCTACTGTTTGTTTTTTAATTGCTCAGAAGTTTAGTTTCTATCAGCCTCTTAGATGAGCGTGCTTTTGATATTTCTGTCTTCTCACGTTTTTCTTTTCAGCTGGTGGAGATTTTACCTTCGTCTTTGGTTCTTTTCATTCTAAGGAAATTGCCTCCTAAACGTGGTATCACACAGTACCATCCAATACGTTGAAAGAATTGGATGGAAGTGTATGATGGAATGGAAATCTCAAGAATGGCTTTTAATGCTTCCATTCATTTTGGAGATCCTACTACCTATCTTGCGAAGAAGAGACGGGGGAGAACCAAAGTTGAGTTTCTACCTTGGAGTCTGCAAGCTAATTTTATAGATCTAAACTGTCACTTGTTCTTGGTTGGAGGCCATGGATGTGTTCAAAAAGCATGACCTTCAAAGTACTGAAGTTTTCTTACAGTTAGTGTTCTAATCTGTGCCGCATGCCCTTCGTTGTATTCTTGGTCTCTGTTGTGTCTACAAGCTTGCAAACAACAACACATGCACATGAAAATAGTGGAAAAGGTTGTTTGCTGTACCATATGCTTGTGTTTCTTCTTATACTGGATTCTGTAAAAAGTTCTTCAGTTCTCGAGTTCTTTGAGTGAATGGGTATTCTTTCTTCACCCTGTCTTATCTCTTGGAAAAAAATGTAATCGTCTATCCTAACAAGCCTTAAAATCAACTCCAATTGGCCAATTGCTCTTGAAAATTGTAGTTAGCGAACGAAAAAATTAAATCGAGCTTCCGGAAAATTTAAGCTCTCGCGAGTTTCATATATGTGGCACATCTGATAACGCAAATTCTATAAGAATCATTCAAGAAAATTATCCACAGTTGCAGTTAGCGAACGATAAAATGAAATCGAGCTTCTGGAAAATTTCAGCTCTCGCGAGTTTCATATATAAAGCACATCTGATCATGCAAATTCTATAAGAATCATTCATGAAAATTATCCATAGCTAAGAAAAGAACGTGCCTGGTATGTTTCCTGCGCAGCATCATCTCTGAACCGGTGGTGCTGGCTCTTCTCCCCAGACTCTGCTGTGATTCTTTCACCAAGCTAAATGATTTTCGATCTGACGAGCCCGCTCTCTTCAAAAGGAGTTTGATTCTTACGAAGTTTGACTGGTAGATAAATGTCTGTTTGGTTCCGAGGATTTTGAATGGTAGGTTTGCGGGCTTCTACCTCGCGCGTATATTTCATTTTTCAAGTATAGATATTTGCGCTTTGTATTGCGTTGCGCGCGGGTTCGTAATATATAATTCACTGTGGTCTAGAGCCCACAGAAACATATAAATAAAGAGAGGAAAGGCCCAGTTATAGGCAAGACAAATAAACAAGGAATCGGATCGTGAAAACAAACACGATTCAAGGCTCGAAGCAAGCGTGTCTTTGGGCTAGGCCTAGGACCCAGATAATAGCTTGCTGTTTACATAATGTTAATAGTTGTAATTGTAAAATTATAAACAATAAAATATCTGGGGTGTTTGTCTTTGTACACTTACTATACATTATTTATTTGGTTTTTTTCCTTTTAATCCTTTGTTTTTAAAATTTTATGTTTCGGTCATGTAAATCATTTTTTTCAGTCCTTGAACAACTGAGGAATGACCGGGGGAGGCGCAAAAAAAAAATCTAATCTGATGCCATAAAGTTAGTCTTTGAAAGTGGAGTCCAACGAGATGAGATTTTCTATTTGTGAATGCAATGATCCGATTTCACGATGGTTTTGATTGGTTATCCGAGACAGATGAGCCAGTGTTTCATTAGTCATGGCCGGATTTCCACCAGAAGGTGTCGTGGCGAACTCTATCACCGATATTTCAAGCCATTTACGGTAACCTCGCGATGTTTTCTTGGAAATAAAATCCAGATAAAACGAAGCCGTAGCGAACGTACAATAGAGAATCATGGACACTCACGGACGAGCAATCATTAATAAGCTGGCCACAATGGTCTGAGCCCGTCTCTGTTTGCTCCCACGTGCCTCTAAATTTTACCTCGCCCTGAAGCAGTCTCCAGCCCCGATGCGATAGCCCCATCCCTCCCGCCTCGAGAGACGACTACCGTTCTCTGTGGCTCTGCGGCCTGGAGCGTATTCACAGAGCCACGTGTCTTTTCGTTCCCCTAAAATTCTACCCTTTTGTTTTTCTAAATTTGTTTCATAATTACTCTTAAAAAAAATTTAAATATATATATATATAATAAACAATCATATTAAAAGGGGGCTAAGTTATCACTGTTATTAACACGAGATTCGGTCGGGATATAAAAAAACAATGTAGAGAGTTGATTTTATCAACTTAATTCTGATTTATAATTTAATTATATTTTTTTTTTAAATCAGCAAATTCTGTTTTATGTATTATTTTATTTTTTTCATGGGTTAATCCAGGGTTGTGATCCAATACTTCACCGACGTGAATTAGAAGCAGTTTCAAGAGAGAAGGGAGTTGTTGGAAACGATGTAATGAGATAAAACACGTAACTACATGAGGTGAATGTTTGAGATTGTTGTTTATATTATTTTTTATTTATTCAGATAATATATTAAAATATTTTTTTTATTTTCAAATAATTATTTTTAACATCAATCAAAAAATATCTAAAAAATTAATTTAAAATAAAAAAAAATCAAAAATATTTTTGAAATACAATAAATACATGAAACAAAATAAAAATGTAACGCAGTCCAGCCAGAAATCCCAAAAAAATAGATTCTCTGGAGCGAGTCGCTGTCACTTGAGTAGGCGTCACGTCGAGTAGGTCCTCGTAAATGGGTGGAGTTTGCAACTTTGCATAGGAACTAGCGTTGTTAATTTTCTTCCTGCCGTAAGCGTTACGTGCTTTTAAGAAAATTGTTATTTTTTATGTGGTTTTTAATTTTAGTCTATTCGAAAAATCTAGAAGGAATATCTTGATATAGTTCCCCTCAAAGTTATAATATTTTTTTTATTTAATAACATTTTATCATCATAATATTTTAGAATTTTAGATATATTTTTAATTTTGAAATTATATTTATTTAACTTTATATTTATATTGTATAATTTAAATTATATTGTTAAATTAATATTTTATTTATATATAATTAATTATATATTAAATATATAACTTTGAAATACCACATCAAAACACTCTAAAATCAATACATTCTATTCCAAAAACACAAAACGGCAAACAGAAACAGCAAACAGAACAATATTGACTACATTGTCACAGCTCACTAGAGACAAACAGGCGGTGAGTCAGCAATGACAGAGAGAGATAAACGAGAGCCACAAATATCTCCGAAAGCAGATGGATTCTTTGCTCGACAGCTAAGCTAATACAAAATAGAAACAAAAAAACATTGTCAACCTGTCACCCAACTTGCTTTGCATGGCTCTCTTTCCCTTACCTGCTGCTATAGATTTCGTGACACCCGTAATTATATATTTTTTTATTTTTAATCTAAGAAAGAGATTTTCAGGGAAGGACCGAGTCCTTCTCAAGAAAATCTGGCAAGGACTTGCATCCTGGGCTAATCTCAGGGAAGGACTCTCCGGCTGTTATAAATACTTTACCAATTTGCTAACCCTAAATGCACCGCACTTCCTTTATCTCCTCCTTTTTCTTCCGTTATTATACGTAGTTTCTTTTCTTTAGCTCTTCCATCCCGATTCATCTGCAGATGACTATCCTCTGTGAGCACCCTCCAGCTTTTGGTAGGTTTCCTCCCTCTCCCTCTCCCTCTCCCTCTCTCTCCCTCCCTCTCTCTCTCTCTCTCTATATATATATATATATATTTATATTAATTTCAAGTTCATGTGTATATAGGTATCTTGTTGATTGATTATTTTATTTACTTTTAAACCAGGAGGAGTTGAGCTTGAGGAGAAAAACATCCCAGTTGATCACGATAAGCAGGAGAATGAATTGGTGCTGGAGGGAGGATTCGTTGTGCCCGGCACCAACTCGTTTGGTCACACTTTTAGGTGTTCTTCTAATTATTTCCTTTTCTTTTAACTAGAGAGATGAATATTTTTATTTTCACCCCTCCCAGGGAGTGGTGTCGGCTTTTTTTACTATTATTAATAATATTAATACGAAATGGGAGAGTCGACCCCGTCCTCTTAGTATTTAAAAAAGAATTTTATTCCATCGTGGCAAGTGGGGTCCATTTTTTCTATTAAACTACACAGTAAAATGGTTTTTATTCTCGTATTAAACTTGACCGCTCGACAAAAACTCGATGCATCTTCATATAATTTTCGAATGTTTCCTTTCACTCGAGGACGGTAGAGTGCATGTACTGCCTTATCTCTTATTGCTAATTATTCTGCTAATGTGAATCAAAACTAAATTTTCCATTTCCAGATAAAATCAGACAGAAATATCTAGTTAGGATCGATGTTACTCGTGACCGAACTAGTCATCCAGCCAACTAGGTTAATTACTAGATCATAGGCCAGTGCCCCCAACAAACGGATCCCAAGACATAGTTACCAGATTAAATCATCTATCTGTTAACTTGATATGTCAATTATTGTACAGTAACTAAACTCTTCTGTGTATGATGACAAAAAAATCTAGTCAAGAAAGAACGCCGAGGTTTGGATCTTACTTCAAGCGATTTGATTTTTTTCCTAATATTTTCTTTTCAAAGTCAATTCTTGACCTAGTTAATAGATAAGTTCAAGTCAATTTCGTATTCTATTCAAATTCAAACCTGACCCCAATCAGCCTGTTAAATTTTAGATCATTCCATTGAAGAAGCTGGGTCTCACAACCAGTCTCTATATGAAGTTAATCAGTAATAAATAACAATTAAAATGTTTTATAAATTAAATCGTTTCTGTAAATGATTAAAATCATTTGCATGTTCCTCCTCGATGTTATTATTAATTCTCACCTTGCTGGCTGGCTTGAAACTCTGGTTTGGAGTGGAGTAATCCAGTAGATCTGATAAAAAAATAATATTTTTTTAATTTAAAACAATATTATTTGATTTTCAAAACAAAATCAACGCGGTTAATTTTATGGAAACATGACTATATTATTACATTCATTAAGCTTTATTGGAATACTTTAGTGGATGAAGACCACAACAAATAATTAGTTTTAGTGAAGGTTTTTCCAAAAGAAAATCTAGATAAAATTAAATAAATCTTGCTTCATAAATAATTAATGGACTGTTGTAATAAATAACATACCATAAAAATATAATAAGTTGATGTGCCCATTCGCGTGTATCCTAAATCCAAACCTAGTCTTGTATCCTGAAACCAACTAGATAGATCTAAGCCGACAAGCCTTCCTTTCTTCCCATGACCGGTCCAGCTCATGAACCAATAAGACTTTTATTTAATTAACTATTCATTTATATTTAAATTTCAAATACTTATCGGAGCTGCTATTTTAAGAGGCTTGCCTACGTACCAGTAACGAGAGAGGCAAAAAAAAAAGGGTCTCTTATTTTTATTTCTAACTCGATTATTTCTAAGCCGACAAGCCTTCCTCTCTTATTTTTATTTTTCTTCCTTGTATTGCAGTCTCTCTTCCTTTATTATTTATAATGTCTAATAACTTGTGAATTATGAAACAGGGATTATGATATAGAAAGTGAACGTCAAAAGGGGGTGGAGGAATTTTATAGAACAAATCACATTAACCAGACTTATGGCTTCGTAAGCTACTTTGCCATATATATTTTCCAGCGGATGCTAGATGTTAGCATCAAGTACTCCATTTTATCAAAAATTGTTGATGATTTTCATGGATATTCCTTTTTTCATATAATTCTTTTTTTGGTAATAATCAAAATGCAGGTAAAAAGGATGAGAGAGGAGTATGGGAAATTGAATAGGGTGGAAATGAGCATATGGGAATGCTGTGAGATCCTTAACGAATTTACAGATGAAAGTGATCCTGATTTGGATGAACCTCAAATTGAACATTTACTGCAGACTGCAGAAGCCATTCGAAAAGACTATCCCGATGAGGACTGGCTGCACTTGACTGGCCTTATCCATGGTACAAAAAATCATTGCAGCATGAGCTATAAAATTTTGAATACTCCTGCTTACTAGCTAATTCGAGTAATGATAGTCACATCTGATCGACTAGCTTCTCGATGGATTTCAGATCTTGGAAAGGTTCTTCTCCATCCTTCTTTCGGGGAGCTTCCTCAATGGGCTGTTGTAGGTGACACATTTCCTGTAGGATGTGCCTTCAGCGAGTCCATTGTTCATCATAAGGTCTGCTCTTGATCATCTGATCGATAGAAATTATATGTTCTTGCTGGTCCAACATGCTTCGTTGACTCCCCCCCCTTTCTCTGCAAGTTTCTAACACAAACTGGGCATGTTGGTTTCAGTACTTCACGGAGAATCCAGACTCCAGCAATTCTGCTTACAACTCTAAACATGGAGTGTATTCAGAAGGTTGCGGGCTTGACAAAGTGTCCATGTCATGGGGCCATGATGACTACATGTATCTGGTACTAATTTCTGACCTAGTTTTCCCTGTAACAATACAGATCCTTTTCTATCTCCTTGTAAGGAAATCTTAGATCAAGAATTTCAATCAATGGGACAGTGTAATTGTTCAAAATCTTACAGTCTCATTGAAGTTCACAATCTAATTTTCATTCCGGGATGGTCATTACAGGTAGCCAGAGAGAACAAGACCACTCTACCATCTGCAGGTCTTTTCATCATAAGATACCACTCTTTCTATGGTAAGTAGAAAAAAGATGGATTGCTTTAAATACGTCAAAACACTCTGATCTATAGTGCAGTGTTTAACCATCGAATATTGCTGTCTCATCTGCAGCTTTACACAGGGAAGACGCATACAGACACTTGATGAATGAAGAAGATATTGAGAATCTGAAATGGCTCAAAATATTCAAGTGAAAATCTTCATCCTGTTATTAAAATTTGCGATATATATGATTCTGTTCGGTTTTTTCAAAAGATGGATAATTTGTTTTGTGCTGCAATATGCAGTAAATATGACCTCTACAGTAAAAGCAAGGTGCGGGTTGATGTTGAGGAAGTGAGGCCATACTATCTCTCACTCATTGAAAAGGTAAACAGCAGTTGTTAATTACAATAATTTTCTACGAGAAATTAAATTATATCTCTTAAATTAATTGGTATAACATTTCTTCACAGCCAAACGGGGAGCCTGATTGTTTATGAAGTCTCTCTTGATGCTAGCCTTGTTGTTCTTGTCTGATCCTCGTTTCATTTATTGCAGTACTTTCCTGCAAAGCTAAGGTGGTGAACCGGTCAGAGCCTAGATACAAGACAGTGACCGTTCTGGCAGTATTTATTTATTTATTTTGGTTTTTTTTCTTCCTGTTACGGGGCTGGTCCACGTAGCTGGAGGTTAGGTGACCGTTCCTTCGCTTTTAGTTCTGGTGTAATAATCCGAAGCAGGTCATATATGTGACTGGCTGCTTCCTTCGGTAATGGAACACTGCAGTTTGGTGCTGGTATCTCTTTCGAGATTTCAATTAGGTTCTTGAGGGTAATTAGGTGCATATCATCTGGAAAATGATTTAATATATTCTATTCAAATTGAAAGTTTTTCTGAGTTTTAAATATACTCGTATTATTTTATACTTGAGATTTATAAAATATAATGGGAGTGACGAGATTTAAACTCATGGTTATTAGACCAATGAGCCTATGATATTATATTAAAGAATTATTTTATTTAAAAACTTAAACTATTAAATGAAATTTTAAAATATAATTTATATTATTTTTTAACATAAAACTCAAGTGATGGCGTGAGTTTACTATATAATTTTATATCTTTTAATTGCATGTATTGATTTTCAAACATGATTTAGAGAATATATATATATATATATATATATAAGATTATTGGTTGGATAAGTAAGACTTTCTACATAAATTCATTAGGATACGATTTTATAAAGTTCTATAAATATTAAAAAGAATTAAAAAAATACTAAAAAAATCGGGTTTATTAATAGGAAGCTACCGAGTGAAAAAGACCCGTCACCTAGCCCGATACGACTCATTGCAATCCCCTTGGCATGACATCCTGATCAACGCACGAGATCTACTCATCTCCTCGAGATCTACTCATCTCCTCGAGATCATTCCCGTCCTCGAAGTTCTCTCTTTTTATTGCAAGATTCTGTTGCTGTCCCGGAACAGCTCGCAAATGTCCAGAATAAGAGTTTGATTGTGATTGTGTTTGATTTTGTTTTTAAAAGAGTGTTTTTTGTTTAAAGATATATTAAAATAATATTATTTATTTTTTTTAAAAAAATATTTTTGATATTATATAAAAAAAATCAATTTTTTTAAAAAGTATTTTACTATCATAATCCGAAACACCCCTAAGTTTGTTGAACGGAGGAAATGTTGAGCCCCCGGGAACCGCATGATTAAAATGTTTTTTTTCTTCCATTATTGTCCGTATAAACATTTCATGATTGGAAGCCCTACCTCTCTTGTTTTTTTCAAGCCCAGTTATTGATTTTTTCATGAACTAATCATTTTTTGTTTTTTTTCCATGTACTGCACATAGCTGACAAACATGTGGAGGGCAGAACTACAACTGTCTCGACGAAGTTTTCATTTTAATCGTGGAAAAAATAAGATGCCTTGAATCTTTCATCCATACCCCTGGAAAAACAAAGAAGTTACTCCTTATTATATAGCCATTATTTGGTTATTTTATAAATTTCGGCACTTCTACGCCGACATGATATTGAATTTGAATCCTCCGACGAAGCCCACAAGGTTGGACTTTGTCTCCGTCACGCTACCCTTCATAAGATAAGTAATGACAACGCCTTGACGCATCCTCCCACGTAGAGAGACTTTTCCATGCATTGACAAAAAGGATAACACCGTCAGTTTAGATCTATCCATACTTTTCGGTCACCGTTCTGATTTTTCAAGTGAAACAAAATGTTTTGGTTTCAGAGTGTTCCGGCGTGTCGTTTCGGTGTCGTATTATTCATATATAATTAATTATATATATATATATATATGTGTGAAAAAATAAAATATTAATTTAACAATATAATTAAAATTTGAATTCTTTTTTATTTAAAATATTTTGGTGTTTTTAAATTATTTTGATGTATAGATGTCAAAAATAATTTTTTAAAATAAACAAAAATAGATTTTAAACCCGGAACGGAACCGAGACGTTCCAGCCAAAATTTAGCTAAAATTTCTGAAACAAACCGGAATTAAAATCGAGACAAAAACAATATCATTCCAGTTTTATAAATAGAACGAGACGTTTCGCCGGTTCCCGCGGAACGGAATGGATGTAATAGCATTGGTTTAGATATTGTCTGACTTCTCTCTAGAAATATATTATTTTAACATTATTTATCGTTTCTACATCTATAAGGCTTGTCTCGATACAATATTTATATACTAATTTATAATTGTAGGTCGGCTGATTTAGATGCTTAATTTTTCTGTTCATTGTATTTCAGTTTTTATAGACGAATTCATTCAATTAAAAGAAAACACAAGACCAGTAACATGTTGTCTATCCATTTTCTTATATGAAAACAATACACGTGCGATCTTATCTTCTAGAACTAGTCATGATCTCTTCTTGAAATGGTTATTCACCTTTTATTTTATTATATAATAAATTATTTTCAAGTAAAAAGATTAGAGTAAATTTTGAAGATTATTGAATCATGCCATATTTGTTTAATAAGATGACAACAAATCTTGATATTAACAGTTATTTTATGAAAAACTATATATGTAACTCAAATTATTTTTTGTTTTATTTTTTATTTAGTCGTGTAAAAGTAATAAAGATAATAATTTTGTTTTTTTAGGAGAATCAAGTTATTGATTAAAAAAAAAAAGCTTTTGTTTTCTAAAAATAAAAAAGAAATGAATGAATAAACACAAAATCTTGTTTAGAGAAATGCATTTTCGAGTTTCTAACTTGGAATTATAATTTGATGGAAAGAAAAAACAAGGTGGTGACGTGGGAGCATAAGAAAATAAGAACCGTGTGATCCAATTTATTTTCCATCGTGTTCTCCCGTTTGGTAGGTGTATTTAGGTATCATTGACCCTTGAGTTGATTTGATGTGATTTTTTTTTTTTTTTGGCATGGTTTGTTATTTCTAATATTACTAATGATACTATAAATAATAATAATAATAATAATAATTGTGGCGATAATGATAGTTTATTAATAAAATTAACCATAATAATAGCAATGATAATATTAATAACATATTGTAGACAAATAATTGTGATGATAAAAGGTAATAATAATAATGAAGTTAAAAAATTATATTTTGATGTACTGCTTATTTTTATCTTCAATTTATTCCTCCCATTATTTTTTTATTCATTTGTTTTAAATAAGTGTTATTCTCTTTTGATGCAGTTATTTAATTTTAATTTCTCATCTGATTTTTTTTTTACTGGTTCCTTGTTACCTGAATTTCTTATTATTTTACTTCATTATTTTATAAGAATTTCGTTGTTTTTTCTTATCTCACTTTTCATTTTAGGTTTATGGCGTGTTATTTTTTTTCAATTTTGTTCTCGTTTTTCTTTTTACTCGAGTTATTTTTCTCTTTAAATAAACCCTCTAATAAAAAAAATAGGTGTCCTTTAATTAGTTTTTTATTTGATTTTCCCCATTATTTTTTATTATCATTTTTTATTTTGGATCTTTCCATGTAATTAAAAAAAAACCCTATTATTTTCTCTCGTTTTTGTTGACGTGATCCAATTATTATTGATCATTGTCTTATTTTACCAATGAAAGTAACTATTTATTTAATCTTGGTTGGTGTTATAACTCGAATGATTAATTTCTCTCATCTACTTGAAACACCTAAATATAAAGAAATACCTAATATTTCTTTTATTTAATCTTGGTTGGTGTTATAACTCAGATAATTAATTTCTTTTATTAATCCGCTATACCTAGGTCACAGTATCAAAATAACATAACATGAAGTACAGAAAAATTCATGAAGTCTAATTTTCAATAAATCTAATATTAAAAAGATTAAATCTAAAAACAAAATTAATTGAATTTTTTTTAGTCAACTAGTTTAACTTATAAGATATCTTAGTTTCATGACTAAAGTCATTAATTTTTCTGGTTGACCCATGTTAAATCATGTTATTTTTTTAAGATATTATTCTAATTTGATAACCTAAGTCATGAGTTTAGAAAATTAACTCGAGTTATTTTTATGTTTTTTTATCTTACCACTCAACATCAAGTTAATTTGAAATTAAAATTCATAATTTATTACAATTTATTTTTCATTAGATCATCTATGTCGTGTGGCCAAAGTCATCTTGGGGTTGTTTCCAAGTCGTTTTTTGACCCTTTTTTAATAGTTTTTTTGTTAATTTTAAATGACTGAAAACTATAATTTATAATTTATTTTATTTATTTATTATAAGGTTATCATAGTCCAATAATTTAGATTATAAAATTGATGTATTAACGATCAAAATAAATCTAATATATTATTATATTAATATTAAAGAATAATATATTATTTTTTTAAAATCAAATTATATTATTATAAGTTATAATAGCAAGTTAACCGAATTATATCAAATAAACTTTCACATAATGTTTTTTTTCGTTAAAAAAGAGTCTACAATATCTTTTTTTCTTCTCATTTTACAAAAAAAAATATTTTGATCGCAGCAGAACACGGTTGAATGATCTAGTCTTGCTAACTATTATACAAAGGCATCTATCCATCCAACTGGTCTTCATTTATTAATATCGTTCCAATATTTGCATTTTTGTGTCGGCATAACTGTGTTCTGAAATTGAATTTCCTTTTCTTTTTAAGTTTACCCGGTAAACGGACGAAAACTCTCACTTGGATAAATTGACAAATATAAGGTGGGCTTTATTTCAGTCAACTTTGCTACCTTTTTCTTGGATTGGGAAATGTTTAATTGTTCTTCTTCTTTTAATTATTCGGATCCCATTTCATTTGGGTTTTCTTTTCTGTACTAGTTGATTATTGGGTTCATGTTTGACTCTTGTATTTCATTTCCGTTAGAATTTTGGATCTAACATTCTCTCTAGATGCTATTTGTTATATTCTTGGATTCGGATCGAGTTATTGCATCTTTGCAAATTTTGGTTTCCGGGTTTTAGGAATCCATCAGTGTGAACTCTTTGTTAACCGAGACAAGATTTAAGAAATGAAAGGGAAAACTGGGGCAGGAAGTCACTTTGTGCTGAACACAGGAGCCAAAATTCCTGCCATTGGACTTGGAACTTGGCAGAGTGGCGGAGACCTCTGTGTCGAAGCTGTGAAAACTGCTTTGTCTGCTGGTTACCGTCATATAGACTGTGCACATCTTTACGGGAATGAGATTGAAGTCGGGGAAGCCCTGAGTGAAGCATTTAATGCTTCGCTGAAGAGGGAGGATGTTTTCTTGACTTCTAAGCTCTACTGCACCATGAATTCCCTTAATAGGATTGAGAATTATGTGAGGGTTTCGCTTAAGAATCTAGGAGTCTCCTATTTGGATCTTTATTTGATGCATTGGCCTGATAGCTCGGCTTTTGGTGATGCCACCGATCCTCCTTCGAAGTCGGGGAGTGAGTATAGGCAGTTTCTGAATCGATTGAAGCAAGCATGGAAAGCCATGGAAGGTCTTGTTGACTTGGGTCTTGTCAGAGCAATTGGTGTCAGCAATTTCAGTGTCCAGCAGATCAAAGAGTTGCTGAAATTTGCAAAAGTCGTGCCTGCGGTCAATCAGGTTTGGGCCGTCATCCTTCCTGATTTCTGTTATCCATTTGAAAAAATTTACATTTCAGGCTGTTCCCTTATTGATTTACAAAAGTTTCCTGTTAAATTAAATGTACAAGGTATAACTTATAAGGTCCGACATCTATCTTCAAGTAGCAGATTCATGTTTTACCCCTTCCACCACAAAGAATCATTTTCTTATATATCTATAGATGGCCTGAAATGTGACTTTCTGAAACCACCACAACCATCCGATGCTTCTTTCTTGAGGCTGACCCTACACTTAAAACTTGAAACAGTCTGTTTCCTCTTCTGGTCATCATTGAACCATCAATATAATATAGTCCATTGTCTTGAGGCATTAAATTTGCTTTAAGCAAGCAGAAGAAAGGAGAAACTAGTTGAAGATACATGAATAAGAAATTTTATTCATCTAGTTCTGTGGCTGCTGGGAAGTATGTACGCTTTCATGGCTTCTCTGTGACTATACGCTGGTAGCAAATCAAAGGAAGCCATTTAATCTGTTTCTCTTTTCTTATAAAAGTTTGTGCGGAATGTAATTGGTAGATCGCTGTTGCAAACCTAATTTCTTACCTGCACATCTAATTTTGACTATTTATATGCATTTTGAGTTCTTAAAAATTTCCTGGTTAAATCACGTAAATTTAAGAGGTCATACTTAGATTGAGCGTATATTCTCCTTGTAAGTGAAAGTCAATGCAGCTTACAGTAAATATACAAGGATATAGAGAGTTGGCGAAGGAAGATTTGTCTAGGGAGCCCAAACTTCATAACAAGTGAGAATGGTAGTTAGTGTATGAAGAGAATAGAGAAATTCTTGAGTGATTTTACTGGATAGAATGGTAATAAATTAGGACGTATGGTTTAGTTGTTAATGCATCAATTGCTTTGCATATAATATAACAATAAGATAATTCAGAGAATCTAATCATATAGAACGATCCCAAAAGGTCACTTATTGAAAATGAGGGATTCATGATGGAATGGAGGTGGCTTCTCCACACAAGAAAGCTTTAAGGTTGGCATATTATATGGTGAAAAGTAGCTCTAGTTTAGGGAGGAATAAAAGACACATGGTTGAGATTTGAACATTCGTAAGGTTAAGAGGAGTGTGATTTGAGCCTGCCATGATGGTTTTCCCCTAGACATCCAATCCTCATAAAATGAAATTTCATTCTAGTATCCTGCCACAGATCTCTAATTGACTCTATTTGTTGCATGTTATGAGATGAAAACAGTGAGTGTTTTCAACAAAATAACCTTTACATGTATGCCTATACATTTATAATCACGTTTTCCATCAAAAGGATTAAACAGGTTCTTTTTTTTCTTTTTGTTCTTATTCCTAAAAAATTTCTTCGAACTATTTTATTGATCACCTGTATGTTTTCAAATCAGTGTGATATAATGACATTGTCATTGAAACATAGATTTTTCATGAATGTGAGTTTCTTGATTGATTTATTTGTTATATTAGGTTGAGTTGCATCCTTTTTGGAGGCAAGAAGAACTGGTAAAGTTCTGTAAATCGAAGGGCATTCATGTGTCTGCTCACACACCTTTAGGGGTTCCCACAGGGAGCCCTGGATCATCTGATAGTGGATCAGGGGAAGATGAACCTGGCACTCCCCGCATATCATTTAGGAGGTCAAGATCTGTACACGGGCCCATGCTGAAATTGTGTGTCGTTTCAGAGATAGCAGAATGCCACAAAAAGACTCCTGAACAGGTAACTTTTTCCCTTTTGTGCATCTCCTTTTCTTATATCTGTCGTGTACTTCCTTTGACCCTATATGTTATGTTGAATATTTTTTTTTTGTTACCTTGCTTACCTTGACCCTACATGTTATATTGAACTTTTTTTTTGTTACCTTGGTTGCCTCAAACAGCCAGTCACTTTTATGTAGTTGCAATTTTCTGGATATCAACTTCATCTGTAGTGTAATATTTTTATTACTGATAGAGCACCTGGGTATATTGGCTTAAGAGTATGCTAGCGCTTCTTTGAATGTTAATGTTAAGGATATAGATTTAAAAACCAGGGCAAGCACCACACTTTTAATTGGTTCCTAAAACTAGAGAAAAACATGCTGACATAAATTTGTCATAGCTCCATAATTGCGAGGACTTCATTTGCTTCGGATTGTTTAGAGGATACACTTATGATTGACTTAATTGTGCGAAATATGAATCCACTCACTAGCTTTATAGCATGAACTGCAAGGATCTTAAAAGTGAGCATGCGATCACTTCCTCACAAAATAAGTCCCAGAGGAAAATTTGTGCACCACACAATATGGCAACATGACTAAAGGATCGTTACTTTAGACTAACTAACAAACTACCATACAGTTAACAATGGTGCTTGCATTCATTTTCTGTATAATGTCTAGCAGACATGTGGCTTCTCCAGTACCTTTATCAGTCACAAAAGCTTCAAGTGTCGGTGGGTATTGTCTTTGAAAGTGTGGTTGAGGTTGCTTTTGAAAGTGTTTTTCGTTCAGAAATATGTCAAAATGATGTTTTTTTTTTAAAAAATAAATTATTTTTGACATCAGCATATGAAAATGATCTAAAAACACCATTTTTTTAAAATTTAAAATACAAAATAAAAATAAAAGATTTTCATTTTTTTTCAAAAGCATTTCTGAAACGCATTGCAAAAACACCCTATAAAACTTCCCAGATGTTCCATTTGCAGTGATAAAATTTAAAGCTACCTATTTTTTTCCTGTACCCGTCAAGATTGTATGAAATGGAAAGTACATTGCACATGGCCATTTGAAGGTCACATCCCATTTTAGTTTGTTTTGGAAGTTGTCTGAACCTGAATGGATCAAAACAACCCAAATATGAAGCATTCATAGATAGAGCGGTTGATCCTTTAACATCCACATAGGTTTGAATGCCAAACTAGGTTGAAGTCATATTGACAAATAATATGGTGGATTCTGAAATATAATGATTCTCATGCAAGCGGTGGTAACTAATTTTCTGCAGATCCCCAGTACATAGATAAGCTTCACATGGTTCTTTTCTGTTCAGGAGTGTGGACTTATCCTCATCCTCCAGTATATGAACCAAAGTTCTCAAATGTCATTGTGGTCATCTGGCATCCATAGGAAAAGCTACCATTTAGAGTCACCCATGATATTCTATAATAATCTCAAAACAACATGAATGCTTTATGGCAAGTTGAATTTGTCATTTGTCAAAAAAAACATGATGTCTTTCATGGCATTAAAGGTTACTAGGATTAATGATAGAATTCATTTGATAGTTAACGCAGGATTTAGATTAGAGATTTGACCTATTATTTGAAATATCCCCATGATTGGTCTGATTTGTGATTTAGCAAAGCAAGAATACATAGGATTAGTCAACAAGTCCTTCATTTGTGGAAACCGGCAGAAGAGAAGCTCTAAAAATCTGGTTTAATTTCAGAAGAGCAGCAGGATTAGACTTGAGAAATTAAATTTGATTTTTAAAAGATACTGAGAAGTACTACAGTAAGAGTTTCAAAGAATCGTTGAACGAATTCTGAGCAAAAGTTGCAATTAGTATATAAGAATGAGAAAATTAGTTTAAAAAATAACCTTACCATCTTAATAAAGCCATGAAATATTAAAATTTTCTTTCCAGTAACCTTGAAACTGCAACTGGAGATATTTCTGCCTTAGCAGTTGAAGAAAAATATTGTGCAGGACAAGAAATAAAAAGGGAAAGAAGGGAGAAAACCAAAATCTGTAAGTGAAATGCAATCAAGGACCAATTAGATTCCATTAATTATTTAATTTTTTTTCCAGGGATTTATCAGACCTTTCTATTCTTTTAAGTTTCCTATTTTGTTTGGGATTATATCAGGTTTGATGCCACCATAAGTGCACCTGTGACTTTGTTTTGGATCAGCTATTTTGTGATGATTGATTATCAAACTGAGAATTAGAGACTGCCATTATTTTTCTTTCTTGTGGATTCAATGAAGACCCTAGTGGATCTCTAAGGTTTTATTTGACATTTACACTATTTTTTTATTACCATTTTCTACATCGTTGTGCTCAACTATCCTGAAGCACAAAGTGAAGTGCATTTATTGGAAACAGTAGTTGAAGCCAATGTCTTCACCGCTGAAATATGTATCTTATTAGTCCAATTTGTGGTGGTTTGGTTTTTGGTCTCAATGCTGCTTTACTCTTAGGTGGAGAAAAGGTTAAGTAAAGTCAGGAATTATTTGTGCCTTGTTTAAATGGATGGGAGCAAAAAGGAAGTCGTTTACTTTACCGTTCTTTGATTGGAAAGTTTAAGCACAATTATATAAATATGTTCTTCACTATAGGAGGAGGCATGGAATTCTAAGGATGATAGTAATTGATAAAAAAAAGAAAGCGAAGTTGTATTCTAGTTTCTAAAGTTGATTGTAATAAAAATAAAACCAACAAAGTTGTATTTCCAATTTCCTCTCCTCCTTAACAGTCAACTTGGGATATTGGCTTCTTTTACTGGTTGGAGGGAACTGACAGTTACAGTTAAGGAAAACCCTCCAATCTCTTTCTGTATTCTTCCTTTTCCCTCATTAAAAGTCTTCCAGACAAGGTTGAAGGGTTCATTTCTCTCTCTATCTTTCATGTTGAACCCACCAATGGAAACATAGTGAAAATCATTTTGGAATTTTGGACTGTAATCAAACATATTTATGTCACTATCAATATAATGTGCTTGAATAGAAAATTCTCTAAAAGCTGTCTTTGTTTTTTTTTTGTCAACCTGGCATCACTAGGGTCAATGGTTCCTGCTGTTGTAGTGTTTTAAAAAAAGTTTTACTATCACTTTTGGATCATTAAAGTTATTGCTCTGCAAACTGTGTGATGTTTCCTAGAAATTATGCTTATCAATATAGAAAACAAGAAGATAAAATGGGAGAAGAAAGAAAAGAAGAGAATCAAGGGAACACAAAAAAAACGAGAGAGCAAAACAGAATGGCAAACCCTATATTTTGATCTAATAATATTTGTTTGGCATGGCTATTATTTGGAACCATTTTGCAATACTAACTGCATCTCTGTCTTGGTCAACTGTAAGTCAAGGGTAGTTAAAGCAATTATCGTTTGATTCATGGAGCTCAAAAGTGTAACTTGGGTGCCTGCTGATGATCTCAAGCACTCATTTCAGTTTTGTTTTGTCATTTCTAATTGGCATCTGTTTCATGTTTTGAAGAGGGTAGTGACAGCAAGTTGCTGTAAATCTCACTAGTAACCATCTAAACTAGTTGAAGTTCATTTTTGAAAGTTAATATAAGCATTTAATTCTTTTCAGTTGGCGGGATATTGAAACCTTAAAGCTGTCGCTATAATGGTCTGCTTTTTGGAGAAGTTCATAGCAAAAACAAAATGAAAGTTATTTGCTGCTGAAGATAAGCTAACCACTGAAAGATTCTTCTTTTATAATCTTATCTCCGGCTTATTTTTTTTGTTAATATTAGATCATGATTTTCTTTCAGTTACCAATTCGTGCACGCATTGGGCTTTTGCTTTTTTGTGTGGTGGCTCTTTTCTGATATCGTTGATATGTTGAAATTTTATTTTTTTATTTGTTTAAGAAACAACTAAAACATCATGTTCCTTGGACAACCTTGCCTGGCAGTGTTTTTTTTCTCCCCACAGTAATGACTCATGTTATGGCTGCTTTAATCAGCAACTTTCTGCGAACGTCATCCTATTATTTCATTTACTCCCTTCTCCTTTGCATTTGCAGACTTTCTTTTATATTTTCCGAACTCTCTGGTATAGAAAACCGTGTTTTGTTGCAAATCCAACTTGCTTGACAGATTTATTACCAAAGCAGTACCCCCCTCCTCCCTCTCATCCTCTGGTTTTCTAACTTTAGGCGACGTGTACACTAAAACACACACTAATGCCCCTGATGACATTTGGAATCTGACCCTAAAACATCAACTGGCCTCTGCAAAATGGGAATCTCGTTCTAGATTTTTGCTATTCCAATGCCTGATGAGAAAGCAGACACTGAACCTAGAGCTCAAATAATATCAACATGCTTTTTTAACTTTAAAATATGATTTTACGTTTCATCAAAGAGTTTAACGAAAAATATTGCATTGCTACTTACAGCTTGACAGGTTGAGTGTCTTATCTGTTGCAGGTTATTCTACGGTGGGGGATGCAGAGAGGTACCAGTGTCTTACCCTGTAGCCTTAAGCCCGATCGCATAATGAAAAACATGGACATTTTTAGCTGGTCTCTGTCTGATGATGAGTGGAACCGCTTGAATAAGATTGAGCAACAGGTATGTTTATTTGGAAATGGCCCTCTAAATAATCAATCAGATACTGGCTACATGTTTGGTAGTGGTCCTCTCCAAGCTGTGCGTGAGATAGAAGACGATATGGAATCCAATGCCTGATATTTGATATTAGTTTCTCTAGTGTGCCATTTATGTTAAAAGATGCCATCATTTTATGAATGCTCACTGTTTGTGAGATCTTAATTTCTTGGATGCCGAATGGGAAATCAAAAGTGACATTTTTATTGATTGAAATCATTTTTTTTCCTTTGTAAATATGGGCATATATTTCCATAGGGTTTTATGCTTGAATGCAATCATCAAGAAGTGTCATCTCTCAATGAATCTTCATAACAAGTCATTCCCGTAAAGTTCTAATCTAAACTACAAAGTAACCCCAGCAAATGATGGCTGTTAGATAGTACGTTGAAATACCCTGAAAGTTGCTTAGGATGATAAGGTTTTTGTGTTGTCCTTATGTTTTGTGATCGCTATAATTTTTATTTTTATTTTTATTTTAAGAAAAGAAAAGAAATCCTGATCATGGAAATGCTTATAAAACTTGGTCATGGCCTTTAAACATCACTTTATTCTATTTACTCGTCAAATTCCTGGACTAATTTTTCATTGGAATATTCCTCGTCCATTTTTTTTTAAGATAAACATACCTTCTTTTTTTTAATTCAGAATTGAGATGTGTATTTCACACTTTTCAACAGGAAATGATCTTTTCTTGTCAAGCTTTACTTGGTCGAATATCCATAAATTACTACTATTGGTGGATCCGAAGCAAAAACTTTGCTGTTCCATGTTGCACTATTCATTAATCTCACCATGTTTTTTCTATTTAAAATTAGATTAGTTGGTTGGACTGGTTTGCTTCGTAGTCTGTAATCTACTTGGAACCTGGTTTGTTGATTTTGCGTTGAAGGGCCATGTACGTTTTCCATCTTCGTATTGGATCTTACAGTTTCTGGAATCCACTATGGAGATGGACTATTTATATGTTCTCCTTTTTCTTCCCTTCTCTCTCTCAGACAGAGATCCAGAAATTAGGGATAACACTGTTTTTTAAAAATATTTTTGAAAAAAATAAAAACTTTTGGTTTTTTTATATGTTAATATTAAAAATAATTTTTTAAAATAAAAAAAATATCATTTTAAAAAAACCCTTTTAAAAACAATTTTAACCAGCCCATCATCCATCATCATCTGTACCAAAAATAATGGGCCTTCCCGCACCATAGATACGAGCTCCTGACATAATTTTTAGCAAACAGGGCAATAATATTCAATGGGGTTAGTGACCTTTGAATTTCTGACAAGAAATTGGAACCGGTGATTCACTGCATTCTCTTTGCAATCTACTCTTGACTCAGGCATCACAGAACGTGTATTTTACACTTCACCTATACTTTCCGACAACAATGAATTTCCTCTATATTCATCCAGGACACAAGTCAATGCCTCAACTGTCAGTTTATTCTTGCAAGTTTTGTCATAATCCGTGTTCAAATTTTCTTTCTCGTTGAAATTTTCGCCTCATGAACACCGCAGATGCCCAGACATCACATTTTCACACATGAATCCGCGTTCGTGATCCTAAGCCTTTACTTTCAATGAATTGAAATTACTGGATTAAATAATTGGATACTTTAGATTATTAAGGAACAAGTTCAATGACTTCAATGTTACGGATCAAATTTAACATTAAATCCTAAGCGTTTGAATTTCGTCATTACTGTTGGAAGAACATCATAAAGATGTAATGAACAATATTTTTTCAGGAAGGAGTTTCTTATGGTGATATTGTGACGAGAACAAGTGCTGAATGCAAATCCCCAGCTGTCACACAATGAACCGGCCAAATCATAGGCAGGCACTCTATCTTAGCTAACGTAAGATTGAGTGGCTCCACTGAAGAATTCACGGACAAGGCTCAAGATTTTGTCGACAATCCTTCCACCCGGCCTCTTCCAAATTAGGAAAAACTTACCAAAGAGAGCAGATTCAAGGATCTGTACGCTACTGCTATTTTTTGGAGCATTTTCTTGTCAATGGTCAAATCATTCATGCGTTGCGGTCTCCAAAAGCTTTTGAAGATCCTGGCATTGATTTCAGTGCTGCCTTTGGTCAAAAAAGCATCAAGTGAGATTATGCTCGATGCCCCATTTCTTTAAACCAGCTAACGGAACCTTATCTTTTCGTTTTTTAGTTTTTCTGCACTGGTATATGTCTCCGCTCAGGGAGAAGCCCAGAATACCACTATTTTTCGTACCAGGGCAGTTGCTTATAGCCACCAAGAGCCATGGATTTACGTAAAATAGCAAATCCAGCCATTGGTGCTGTACTGGTGCTAAAACATAGGAATCGGACGAGGATGCATAAAGAGACTGGACAAGATACTGGTTTGAAAAAGTCTTGGATTAAGTAATTCGTCCCTTTTTGGGTAGTGAACGATACTTTGTGATGGTGCTTTCACCACCTGAAACGACTTAGAGCAACATGTTTTGCTTTCTCTGTGAATGGATTCGGCCTCCCCACTTCTAGTAGTGGAAGTAAAAGCCACCCATCCATTTCATGTCTGGATCCATTAGCTGCAAAAAGGTTGGTGGTGCATCAAATGTTCTTGTTGAACATGATGAAGGTGGATCCCACGTCACGATATCTCGTTTTCTTAGATGTTTTGCATTCTCTACGGGCCAATATCATCATATTAGCTAGTGGGCAGATAGCATTGAAAGTGATTTCAGAGCTGGTGCTTATCTAGCGAAATTCTTTATGGCCTAAACAAACCAAAAGTTATCTGCACTCACTCGGGATGACCGAAGGAAACGATCGAGTGGAGAAAGGATAGCTTCTGGCGTCTTTTAATTGCCGCCATGAGTTGCTGTAAAATATTACAGCTTATCTTGCAGTGCGATGGGAGCATTCTTTGGCCACCATGTTGAGTGAATCGCCAAATGCTCCTTCTTTAGCATTCATATCGAGATTCCTATGAAAGGTGCCATTTTTCACGCCTCTAATCTCCAGCAAAGATCTTGGAGAAATGATCTGGATTTTCGGCCCTCCAATTCCATTTATTTTTCGTCGTGTTCCCATTGTTTGATAGATTAAACAAATGGGAAAGATATAGAGAGGGGAAAGAAAAGAAAAACTTGCCCTCCCATTCGCCGGAGTTGACCGGCAACTTGCACGACACGTGCACGTTCAGACGAAGCTCAAGATCAAATGCTTGGTTAAAAAAGAGTCAAACTTTAGAAGGGTCATAAAAAAACACACAAGTTGGTCATTGTTCTTGCCAAAAAATGAAAGCTGATATAATGTAATCATACCTATGGACCAAGAACATGGTTGTTCCATTATTTTGAGTCTATGGATTTAGGTAATTTTCGGTGGACACGATGCATACACCTTATGTAATCTAAATGACTGATCCACCCAGAGCCAGTGTATATCCAGAGATCAAAGGGGAATATTACAATATAAATTCCATCATCTAGGTTTTTTTAACAATTGTTCTATTTGACTTCATTCCAGCCATGCAAATTAAATCATATTAAAATTATTTTTATACCATTTAATTTAAATTTCAGATGGTCAATAAATCAAGTCAATAGGTTTTTTTCTTGTTAATTTTATTTTTTTTTAAATATTGATTAATCAAGTTGACTTTAAATTGGTTAAATCAGTTAGGTCATGTTAAGACAACTTTACTATGATTTAATTTTAAACCCAAGTTAAACAAGCCAAAAGGGTTTTTTCTGTCATTTTTATTTTTTTTCTCAATTTTATTATCATTTTTTTTCTAGTAAGGCTATCTTTGGGTCAACCAAGCTAGCTTATAAATCATATCAGGTTAACTTCTATATGGTATGGTTTGAATAGACAATGAATCATATTTAAAGATATTAAAGTTCAAATCAAGTTCAATAATGATATCAAATAATTAATTGCGACATATATATTTTTTACCACGTTCTTTTAAAAATTAAACCGACCCGTAGGATTATAGAATAGTTAATTACTATTCCTACAAAGTCCCTTATTTAAAAACAAGATTGGAAATGGAGATTGATTGTTTTCTAAGGAAAATACTAATGAAACCATTGACTCTGACTTTGTAACCAAGCTCTATAATGAGCTCTAGCCTTTTAAACTACTAATGGATTACAATACCTTAGTTTATGATGCAAGAAAAGTGTTCGATTACTGAAAACACAATTTTTCAGTATCTAAACCCTAACATCATGCTGAGACTTGCCGCTGTAGAATTATAAAAATAAATAAATCACAGTTTATTTGGAAGACTAGCAGGGTAAACAACGACGTAGTTTGTGAAGTGGGAAGGCAATAATGACTGCTTGTCAGCCATTAAACCATGGCGGTTCTCTGGCCGATATTTTCAAGTCAAGAAATCCGTATCAAGCAGCAGCCAGCCTTTCTATGCAAGAACCCAAGCCAAAAAAGTCAATAGCATTGAAAGGCAAAAACAACTGAAAGCATTGTATGGACCAGAGATGAACAGAATGATTCTTTAGCGTTCACCGGGAAGCTGATGAAGTTCACCAAACCTGGAATTGCAATCAGTATATCCTTTTTAAGTTTTTGACTTTACTCTTTTCAAAGAACTAAAACACTCGCGTTTATATATATATATATATATATATAATTTTATTCTCGAATTTTATAGCAAGGTTTTGACCTTTTCAAGTGAATAGACCAGTCCTCTTTGCAGCTGAACTGGCTTATTAGTGTCCTTCTAGGGTGGTCTCTAAACACTAGGAAAGGAACAAAAAGAGGAGCTAAATAATGTCGACAAAATAATTTAAACCCAAAATTATATCGTGCAACTGATAAACATGGTTAACCATGATGATTTGCATAGACAGATATGGTAAGTGAACATACTCATTCTACATCAGTGATGAACCACCATCGCAAAGAAAATGTGCCAGAAACTTTATTTTGTGCACGTCTTAGAATTAACAATTTTCCCTACAAGGAACTGGTTTCCAACGTAAAGACTTACAGTATAGCTGTTTTTCCTTGCCCTGGTTGGATCCCTTCCTCTCCTCCGTCCCAGAGAGCAGCATACTCTGACAGCCCAGGTATGTGGTTAATATTTACAGCAGGATCGTCAACTCAACTCAAAAAACACCAATGTGATGGGTTGTGATGGACTTTGTATTTTGTGTACAAGGAATATATCTAGCTGTACAGACCAGAGTCTCGATCATATTGATAGGAAAGCTAGGTGTTGGTGTCGATGTCGTCAAGCCAAGAAACTAACTGTTCTGTTGAAGGCCTTAGTTTTGGGTACTCGCTTAAGCAAAGGCATGCAATCTCGAAAACTCGATGTAACTCCTTGTCATTCTGCTTGTCATAAATGAATGGATCAAACACCTCGCTTTCTCTATTTTCCTTCTTCATCTGAATCACCCAAGAGATCAAATCCCGTGATCCTTTTGGTTTGCACATGTCCATGGGCCTTTTCCCAGTAAGAAGCTCCAAAAGAACAACCCCAAAACTATACACATCCCCCTTGTAAGTAGCGACTGCAGCCTGGCCATATTCAGGAGGAATGTAGCCTAATGTCCCCACAAGATCAGTTGTGACATGGGTATCATAAGGTAATAAGAGCCGAGCAAGACCAAAATCAGCCAAATGAGCTACAAAATTCCCGTCTAAAAGGATGTTACTGGACTTTATATCCCGGTGAACAATATGTGGCTCGCACGCTTGATGCAAATACGCAAGCCCCCTAGCAGACCCCTGAGCAATTTGGAGCCTTCTATCCCAATCAAGTGAGGATGGCCCATCGAGTTTTTCATGCAACCAATAATCCAAACTGCTGTTTTCCATGTAAGAGTATATTAAGAGTCTATCATTTTTGAACATGCAAAAACCTTGGAGATGCACAAGATTTGGATGCTGAGCCCTTGACAGGGCTTCAACTTCAGCATGGAATTCCCTGTCCATTTGACCACAGTCACCAGAGAGACGTTTGATCGCAAGCTTCCTGCCATCAGGGAGGGTAGCTCTGTAAACTAGACCGAAACCCCCACAGCCAATGATATTTGCCTGGTCAAAATTGTTGGTGGACTTCAAAAGGTTCTCCAAGGATAGATCTTTATAGCACTCCTTATTTTGAAGTAGAACCACCAACCCTGATCCGAATTCTTCTAATTCTTTGTCATCTGTGCCAGCATCCACCCATTCAGGATCAACCTCTCCTCGGCTATTTGCTCGCAGCACAATCATGATCGTGAGGGTAAGAAGGAAAGCTGTACCAAAAAAAATCCCAACAACCATTCCAACTATAACAACTACTTTGTTTCTTCCTGATTTTCTGGATGCTTCGGGTGGAACTTGATCGGATTTTGGGCAAGGAGGAGCACCATGGTCACCACAAAGATCATTCCCTTCAAAGCTTGAGTTTGGGAAGGTCATAAACTGACTTCCAGTAGGGATCTTCCCATGGAGCTGATTGTATGCAACACTGAACTTGGACAGAAAACTGAGATTTACCAAGGACCAGGGTATGGTCCCAGAAAGATTGTTATGAGACAAATACAAAGTCTCCAGGCTGGTCATCCCTGATAACTCACTAGGTATAGGTCCGGACAAACGGTTATAACTCAACTCAAAAACATGGAGCTTTTTCAAATTACCGAATTGTGGCCAAATTTGTCCAGTAAGTAAGTTGTCACTGAGCGACAAAGTAGATGGAAAGCTCCAGACCTGATTATACTGCAACCCCCTCCCACTTTGATTCCTTGACAGGAAAAATGGGAAATCCGGTGAAGGATCCTCGATTGAGATACTCCTGTTGATGAGGCTTGGCAATTCAGTCAAGCTCTTTGGAATCTCGCCGGTGAATGAATTGTTTGATAAGTCCAAGTAAAAGAGATTTACAAAACCACCAAACCAGGAAGGAATTGTCCCAGTTAAGCGGTTCCATGACAAATCCACTAACTGCAATTTGGAGCTGCCGGTCAGCCATTGGGGCATTGACCCTGTGAGTTTACAATTAGCCATAACAAGAACCTTCAAGTTCTCAAAGTGAAGCACAGGATTATCGGGCAATGCTTCGCCATGGAAGTTCAAGGTGAGGACCAAAGTCGTCAAGTTCTTGCATTGCTGAAGGATTTGAAGGGCAGACGAAAGATTGCTAATGCTGCAATTTGAGAAGGAAAGGAAGGAGAGGCCTTCAAAATCCTGGAAGCTTTCTGGGATTTGTCCAGTGAACTTGTTCCGGGCAAGATTAATATTCTTCAAATTCTTACAGTTAGGAAGATTATCAGGCACGGGACCACTAAAATTATTACTGGCTAAATCAAGAGATGACAAATTTGTCAAGGCAGAACAATTCAGATCAATACTGCCTCCAAGTGAGTTATTCCTCAAATTAAGCAAATTGAGAGATGGAGAATTTGCCAAGGAGTGGGGTATAGTACCAACAAAATCATTAGAATGGCCTAGGAAAAACTTGAGCTTTGATAAGCTATGAAAAACATCTGGAATTGTACCTGAAAAACCATTGGAGGAAATGTCTAAACGTTCAAGGCTACGGAGTTTACTAATACCAGCACTCAAATTCCCAGAAAGCTTGTTATCTTGGAGACCCAAAAGCTTCAATTTCTGAAGCTGGAAGATATCCTCGCTTATACCACCAGTGAGATCATTCATGCCAAGACAAAGGTGCTCCAAGGTAGTGCAACTCCCTAATCCAGGTGAAAGATTGCCAGAGAAGTAGTTGACAGCCAAACCAAGAGCCTGAATTCCAGAAGAGTTTTGGCAAATATGGGTAGGAAGCGAGCCATTTAGGTAATTTGAGGAAATGTCAAGGAAAATGATCGAGGGAAGATTGATACTTTGTGGGATTGAGCCAGAGAAGTCGTTGGAATTCAAGTCAAGAACCTCTAGTTTTGGGAAATGGAACAGCGATAAAGGAAGTGAATTTTTGAGGAAATTGTGGGAGAGGTTGAGGGTTCTAAGCTGATCCAGGCCGCCTATTGATTCCACAAGTTCGCCATTCAGTCTTCGATTTGGGAGCTCTAACTTTGTCACCCTACCAGAATCGACAGGATCATCTACTAGACCAAGAGAAGCAGAGGAGTTGCAAGTGATGCCCAACCAGTTGCAGCAATCATGAGATGATGAATTGGTATTACCCCAACCTTGAATCGGTAACTTCAAGCCTCCAATGAAATCCTGTAATGCCTTCAAGTCCTTCTGGCTGCATGTTAGGTTCTGTGATTGCAAGACCTGAGCTCGAAACATTAAGAGTCCAAGAACAAGAAAGAGAACCCATAAATCCTGGACCGCCATGGCAGTAAAAAGAGAGAGAAAGCTGCCCAAAGACGGAAGACAGGTTAAAAAGAGAGCGGGGATTTGATAGTACTAGGAGCCCGTGTAGCCCTTGGAAGAAATGAAGATGGGTGAAGCATCCATTTTTACGACGAAGAAGAAAAAAGAAGCTGAAAGAGAGGAGAGAGAGAAGATAGGTTTGGTTGGTATTTGAGAAGCTTTTTAAGAGAGAAAGTGAAAGCAGGAGCTGTCAGAATAGAGGAGAAATGAGGGGAGATGGTGGCCTTTTGACTTCAACAAACAAACAAACACAATGCGGGCGTCTCTCTCCTTCTCTTGTCCATTTGTTGCATACTTGCATTTATTTTTTATTTTCTGTAGAGAGCGTGAGATCTTTATTGCAAGTCTCTCATTCACTCTTAAGTCTTAACAGAGAGAGAGACAGAGAGACAGAGAGAGAGACTTAAGCCGTTGGGTTGGGACTTGGCTAAGAGAGAGAGACTTAAGCCGTTGGGTTGGGACCAGGGTAAGAGAGAGAGAGAGACTTAAGCCGTGGGGTTGGGACTTGGGTTGGGTTGGGGGGGGGGGGGGATGGACCTCACTCACTCTCTCTCTCTCTCTGGAAAAAAAGTTTCAATTTATTATTGTCATGGAAAAAGAAAAAAGGGGTACAGTTACGATAACTTGATAAGAATGAATATATATATTTATGACGATAACATGGTAAGATTTCGTATATTCATTCAGCGACGATGAAGGTGGCCGATTTTGAATCACATTCATCTACCATACTTTATGGTAAGCTGAAGACGTTGTATATTTACTTTTATAATTTATTAGGTGCGACCCTATCTTTCCTCGCAATCTGCACACGAGACTACCCATCTTAATCCAAGTTTATTACATAAGTTAAGTGGATGTTTGGTACTCTAATTAAAATTGTCTTTAAAAAAACTTGAAGTTTCTCGTTTTATTTTTATATTTTTGATGTGATAATAATATTAAAAATATTTAAAAAAAAGTAAACCAGCTATATTAATTGATACGCAAACTAGATGAGAATACTTTCATTGTCAAACAAAAACAATATTAAAAAAATGATGACAATATGTCATTGTGATTTAAATGTCGTGGACAGGTTTCAAATTGAAAAATGTTTATGGATCAATTTTTATTTTCACTGTATTATTTTTAAAATAAAATATTATATAGATTGCGCTCTTGATAATATATATATATATATACAAGTAAAAATGGAATAATGTTTTGATAATACCTTAAATTATAAATCTTATTGAATGCTGGGGTAGGTGGCTGTCGACGATGAGATTGGGTACATGGATAGATTGAGGTGGCAGTCAGAGAGTAGGCGGCAACACGTGCACGAAAGTTCTCCAGGGCTGGCCGCTATTATTATTATTATTATTATAAGAAGAAGAATTAAATTGAAAATGAAAAAATATAAGGGCAGTGGTAGGAAACCTAAACTATGGGGATAAAGATAGAATTTGATGAATTTATAGGACCATGAATATTTATCCATGGAAATTTTACCTTCTAGCATTTAGCCGATGCAATGAATGTTTAAAATCCCCTTTCTTTTTTAATTCTCCACGTAGGATGTACTCTTCGGCCCATTTTTTTATATTAATTGATATTAAACATTTTTTAACGAGGGTACAGCCACTGGATATATTGTATCGATGATAATTTCAATTCTCTGTATTAATTAAAAGATTTAAATTTGAAAAGTCAATAAAAATAACAAATCTCCTTCGGCAGTCAATATACCCTTTATAGTATTAAAATTAATAAAAATGCACATCAAACAAAGACAATTGTCTGTATTTAAATATAATAATAACAAATCCCCGCTACTAATAAATAAATAGGGTAACTGTTTTCCAGCTCGATTTAACCAGTAATATCTTACGCTCGGCCAGTCTTCCTCGTGACCTTGTAATTTTCACGGTCTATACATTCCACCACGTCGAATACAGTGTCGAAATGGATATAAAAAGAAGAAAATTCAATTTGAGATGAACGCAATATATTTTTGCTTTTTATATTTAAAATTTGCACCTCTTCCATAAACACGCTTTTGAAAATCTCTGATTGAGAAGGAAGCCGATCCCAATTCCCTCGACAAAGTCTCGGTCGTACCTGGCAAACATATCTGAGTATAATATATATATATATATATATATATATATATATATATATATTGAATAATTTAGACAGAAGATGAAAAGTCAAAGTGAAGTTCGGTGAGGAGGCATGGCAGTCAAATGGAGACCTTAGGCCCATGAGCATCAGAAAGTTTTGTGCGAACTTCAGATGCAAGCGGGCCCGCAGATCCTGTGGGTAACGAATGCCAGGAAACTGGATTTCCTGAACTTGTTCACAGTAGTTATAACGCGTGTTTGGTGATGAAATGCAGTGTTTTTTAATGGTAGTTTTTAATTAAAATAAGAATTTTGAATCTTTTTATATTATTATTAAAATATATATATTGATTTTATACATCAATTAAAAAATAGTTTAAAAATAAAAAGCCACCATACCACTTTATATACACTCAGATAATCATTCATGTACATCTACACTGCATTCTTCATCATAACTTTTATAAAAAATTCCGGTTCATGATTTCTTTTAATCGAGAAGTTATTTTAAGATCGTAAGAAAACGGACGACATTTCCGTTAAATGTGCGGCATGGAAATCAATTGAGCGAGTCTTGATACGAGTCATGGCGACTTCGAGAAGCTCCACCCTCTACTCCACGATCCTGGTCGCTATGAAAATGTAATTTGCTTTTATAGTTACAGACAGGACTCAATCGGTCTCTAGTTTCGTTTAATGTTCGAGATGTAGTTTGATATTTTTTAAAAAATAATATAAACCGCTGTCGTTTTCATTAAAAAAAATAGTTTGATATAACACTTGGGTTGAATAATATTTTGGATCGATACAGCCCATCAAGGTTTTCCATTTATGCCTGCTTTGCCTTTGGTCAAAACTTCGTGAATTCTAGATCCTTCAGTAACAAATAATGAAGGGAAAAACACATAATGCACGTGTGACCGTTCTAGAATTTGGCTTTTTTTTTTTGTATTATTAATGTAAGTGTCCAAGTTATCTTGCCTGATTTTAGACTAGTTTTACGATCATAAAATTAATAATTATATTAACGATCACATGATTTAAACATGAAATTTCAGGGAGAAAAAAATGTTTAAATTTAAATTTTTAGATAGTAATTTGACTTTGTTTGGGAGGAGAAGGCTGCAACAACATTTTATTATGAAAGTTTAATCTTTTTTATTTAGACTTGTTTATAAAAAAATATTTTGATTTGCTGTTAAAAATATATGTGTATATATAAATTATTTTGATATGTTTCTAGATAAAAAAAAAATATTAATGAAATTGGAGTTTGTCTTGGGTGAGAACAGGTGTTCTATGACCCTCGAAAAGAAGAAGAAAAGAAATACTCGAAAAAATTGAAAGAAGAACGTGGATTCGCGCGTGTCGACATTGGATGAAGTAGAGTCCACGATAGGCATGCTGGGAACCTTCAGGGTTGGTGGAAGGATTTTGATTGCGGTGGACGACATGTGGAGCCCGTGTTTAACGAATAAAATATTACGGGTTTTGTTATTTGTTAATTTTTTTAGAAAACATATTAAAACATTTTTATTTTATTAGTTTTGAAGGATATTTTTTATATATAAGCACTTCAAACTAATTTAAACACACTAGAAAATTAATTCCAAATAAAAAAATATTTAAAAAAACACTTTTAAAATATAAAACAATTTTTTTATGTTTGAATTTCATCATTTTCTCTATATATATTATTGTTAAAGTCACGAGTTTACTCGTAAAATCATATCATGTTTCAAGTTAATATGAACTTAAGAAGCAAAATTGCACTAAAAATTTGGAAACCATCAAAAACTAAATTGACTCCGACAAAATCGATAAAAAATCTGTAAACTCAATCTAATTTTATGAGCTTATTCAATTTGTGACATTAACCAAGTCTGAATTTAATCTTAAAATGTTTGTTAGTCAATTATACAATATCAAACATATCCCTCCAAATATACATCAGATATAACTGAAACTGTGTAGAGAAATACTAGACACGTGAAAATATATTGCAATGAATTTTTAAGTCAAGTGTAGTTCATGAATATATTAGTACAATGAGTTAAAGTTGTTAGATCAATCCTCTCAAAATTGTTAGGCTAGACCCTTGTATATTATTTAAGATATATCTAGAGCTACAACGAGAATTTGTTGTCACAATAGCTGGAAGAAAAACTACACATCTAACCCTGGGGGGTTGGTCTGGGGCTAGTGGGTGTACTTTTCATGAGGTTTCAGGTTCGAATCTGCTCAGATACAAACAATTCCTTGGAGTCATCGGACTTGGACGAAGCCCTTAACTTAACTGTGATGCACTTTGTGGGAAACATGCTTGCCGAGATCTTGTGCACCCCCAGGATTAGTCAGGCCCAACGGCTTGGATACCCGTGGTTAGCTTCGGCTTATCCAAAAAAAAAACTACACATCTCAATATTTATAAACATACATTATATGCTCATCACTTCATCCAATATAAAAGAGAACAATATACTTGAAATCAATATTGAAATCCACCTGAATTTTATAAAAATCCAAGTTTCGGGCTTCATTAAACCTGTTCTATCAGCTATTTGAAAACCTTGAAAACAAAGAATGACAAAGGAGACAAACACCAAATATAGCAGCAGTTGCTTCTCTCAAGTCTCAAGCCACACCAACAAAAATCTCTTACACAAACAAGAGAGTTTTAGTTATGGTTGTTTTTCATTTAAAAATATATTAAAATTATATTTTTTTTAAAATTATTTTTGACATTAACTTGTGAAAATAATTTAAAAAAATTAAAATTTTAAAAATGCTAAGTAAAATACCCATTTCAGTTCCTGAGGCAGAATCAATTACACGAACACAAGACTCTTTGACAGGCCAAATCAACAAAAAATTTCCAGGAATAATTTTCAAAACAAAATGGAAGTTCTTATGACATGGGATCCAAAAATTGATTTTTGTTTTGACTTCACGGCTGTGAAATTTTTATCTCTTAAAATTTTATTAGTTGAATGATTTTGAGACTTTCTATTTTTAAAACAGTCCGAGCGATGTTTCTATTATATTTATATATAAATCAGGGAAATTCTTGAAATGTAAAATATAATTTTAATAACTTGGACGAAAAATTTCAATAAAATAGTATATTTTTTGAATTAATTTGATAGTAGTTTATACGAACATGCCAAACGTGTGATTGAAAATATATTGAGATGCACAATACAGCTCAACAAAAAATAATTAAATATAAAATATAATTTTATCAATTTAGATTAAAAAAACGATAATGGAAGAATGTGTTCAATTGCTTGATAATACTTTATATAGTTAAAAATACACTGGAAATTTGTTTAAACGTGGAATAGACGGCGTTAAAATCGAAATTATCACATTCTCATCGTAAGCAAGCCCAGGTCCAGGTCCAGATTAAAAACCAATGCCCTTGATTGATGCCGATCTTCGGGTCCTAAAAAACAAGCTTAAACCCATACTTCAAAACCTTAAAATAAATCATAGACCCCAAAATTAAAATAATTTGACTTCACTGTTCATGTGTTTTGAAATTATTTTATTTTTAAAAATTATTTTTTTATATTAATGAAAATCTAAAAATACTAAAAAAATAATTTAAAATAAAAAATTAAGATTTTTTTAAAATGTTTTTAAATCTCATAGCCAAACACCCCTTTCTCATTGTTGGGAGCCACACACGTTATTCGCTGCACCTACAATCTTCATAAATCATGGAACTTGAATGACACGTCGTCCGTCTTGCTCGGCGCCCTTCGTTTTTGGCCGCCAACATTCTGCTTGCGGACATCTTTTACAATTACGTCGCCGCTGTCGTGGATTCATTAGGTATCGTTGAATTGCGGATGCATCGTGGCTGCTATGTACTGTACTTTAATGTCTGATATTCTATTTTGTAATAAAAGCAGTGTTTAATAACCCATTATCATATTTATAAAATCTTAAAATAAAATAAGTTTAACTTGTAACCTTATATTTTATAACCAAGGGGTTCTGAGTGGTGAGTGGTGAGTGTTCTCTCGTCCCTTTAGAGAGGTCAGACTTCAATTCCTCAACTTGTATGGAGTCAGTTATTTGATGAGCAATTTCACCCTTTCAGAGCCCACCCGGTAAGAACATGGATTGATTTAGGTCAATGTCTGGGGCACCTCGTGGTTTATACAAAAAAAAACCTTATATGTTATACATGTGTGCGAATTTACATATTTTTCATCATAAATTCATAACATTTTAATAGCTACAGTTTATTCATATAAAATGATTTATAATTTATAGTCTTATATATATTATAGGTGCATGTTTACACATTTTTTACTGGAAAAGTTTTTTAAAAAAGAGATTTAAAAAGGCTATCAATATAGTCACAGCCGTAGATATTGAACTCGAGCTAAGTAATGCTGGCATCTTTTGCATGGTATTTTATTTTTTATTTTATTTTCCTGTGAGCAAGCGACCGTGTAAACTGGTCTCTCCTCCCTCTGGTTTTTCTATCAAGAAACAGTCTCGAGTCTTGATGCGCTCCGGAACGCGTCAAACCCTTAGCTATCAGGAAACTTAAATCTTGTTAGAAGTGTGGTTATGATAGTTTTTTAAAATATTTATCGTGTTAAAATATATTAAAATGATATTTTTTTTAAAAAAAGTTATTTTTGAAATCAATACATCAAAATGATCTAAAACACGTAAAAATATATTTATTTAAAATAAAAAAAAACAAATTTTAAAAAAAATTGATGGAATCGCAATAGGCACTTATATAAAATCAATATAATTAAATTGGGTAGGTGATATTCCTGTGAAAAAAAAATCAAGCAATCCGCCTTTCAGGGAGCCATTTGGATCCCAGGTCAAAAGTGGATACCGATCCCAACCATTAACAATTTACCACGTCACTGCCCTCCATAACTGATCGTATCTTGGCGTGGACCGGGTCGAATCAACGGAACGTAGGTGACCGTTGACTAGCTTAGCAGCGATCGCGCGTTATAAAACCAAATTACATGGAAGCCCTGTCCTCTAGTTTCAAACTCCACGTGTTTCTGAGATATTTATAACTTCCGGGTTGTCGATCACATCTCATTATTTTTTATTTTTTTTTATTTTAAATTAAAATTTTTGAGATTTTTATATAATGTGTTCATATTAAAAATAATTTATTTCAGTATACTTTTGAACAAAATATATTTTTAAAAACAACATATATCACATGCTTGGATTGATATGTGTGTGTGAAAATAAAAATAAAATTGATAATAATTATGATGATTCAATATTGAGATGTAGCTACGAGATGGCAATGATTATTGTTGTTGCGCTAGTGATATTACATGATATGATAGAGATAATAAATTGATTGTAATGGATGGAGATAATATACTAAATGGAGAATCCTTAACTTAAAGGTTTGATCTAAATCATGAAGGATAGTTTAAAGCATATTTAGATATTTAGAAGTGATATTGAAATTGTTTTTTATAATTATCTTCGTTCATAAATATATTAAAATGATTTAAAATATTAAAAAAATTATTCAAAATAATAATAAAAAATCAATTTATTTTTGAAATATAATTTCAATCGAGCACCAGACCAGTTTTGTCAACTCAATTCAAGTGACCTGATATAGGTCATGTTTATCCGAGTTAGTTTTTTTTTTTTTATCTATATAAGAAAATATTAAAAATAATATTGTTTTAGTTTTTCATTAGAAAACAAATAGTGAGACCTTAGAACTACCATTTTATACATGTACACTCTACTTTTTCTTTATCGGGAAATAGCTCATTCTCTTTCTACTTTCACCCGTTTGGACTTTGGACTTTGGAGAGTAGCTCGTGCTTCCCCTCTCTCCTCCTCGCCAGAAAAAAAACCTTCTGCTTGAAGATCAGCTACAGACTCCAAAACGATCATAAAAGAAAATCCAGGAGTGGATTCCGTGTCAAACGCCATTTATCTTTAAACTATGTGCTTGGTCAAATATATATTTGATTTCCAATATATTTTTATACACAGAAAAATCATATAAATTTAAAAGTTTTTTTATGTATATATAAATCAAAGAAATTAAAGATTATATATATCAATAAACAAGAGAGATCATTACCAGTGATAAAAAAATAAAACTAGAAAATCAAAAGACATGTATAACTCAAGATATATGATATCACAAAATGAAACATTTATCTGGGTTTGCTTGCTGAATTTATTTATTAAATTTATATTCAACCAATATAACATGAATAAACACACACATTGAACTGATTAGATAAAATAAAATAAAAACAGAAATTTATGCAAGGCTGCATATATTAAACATGTTATCTGCAAAAAAAAAATTATTTTTTTAAAAAAGTTAATTTATATAAAATATTATTGATGAATCAATAAAAATTAACTTATATTACACCATTAAAAATTAAATTATCATAACACCATTAAAAACAAATTTATCCAAAAAAAAATCAAACAAGAAGGAAGAAAATCACGAAGAAAGGATATTGACTGGACAGAAATTAAAAAATTACCTGAGAAAAAAACATTAAAAAATAGATTAATTATATAAAAAAAACAATATTATAAAAAAAAACAATGTATAATGTGGCTTAAGTCACGGGGCGTGTGTTTTAGATAATGAAGCTTGATCGAGATTAATTTTTTTAATTTATATTTAACTTTAGAAAAGAAAAAAACAAAAGAGCGGAAAAAATAGCCTAGATTTGCATCAGGGTTATTGCAAGGAAAAGCTTAGATGCGTGTGGGCGAGACTTCAAGCCTAACACCGTGTGCCTATTTTTTATTTTTTTTTAAAAAAGAGTAAAAAACAAAGTGGTCTACCAAGTCAAACGACATGTTGCCTGCTAGCTTGGATTTCAGTCTCACCAAGTGGTTGGTGGAAAATCAAGGCAATAATTTTATTTTATTTTTAATCTAAAATATTCATTTTAAAGTTATTTCAATCTAAACACGCATTTTTAACACCCTTTGAACACTTGCAATTACCATTAAATGAACACAAAAATAATAATCATTTCAATGGTCATAAATGAATGTAACAGCTGCCATCTCTCTCGTTATTAAAGTATAATAACCTGTCTCTCTTTAACTAGAGATTGAAAAATACTAAAAATAATTTTATGTACCAAATTGATTTTTTGAAATCTAAAAGGGCCTAAGCTATCTAATTTGTGACCTTGCCTTTGTCGTCTCGTTATTGACTAAAAAATATAAAATATACATCCATCAACCAGTACCAGTCACGTAATTGTTTTTTGATAATTAAAATAAATTATTAGGGTGTCTCGTGCGTGAATGAATAACTATATAGTAAAAGGATCACACCTTTTTTCAGGGCAGTACAATCCTGCTTTTCACTTTATGTCAAAGTCCACCAAGAGAGGTTGAAAAGAATAAATTTGCTCGGGGTCGCATAAAATCATAACCACAACATCCGTGACCACGTAGGATTTGTTTCCCTGTATCATGTACTTTCAGGCACAACACTAGATCTCAAATTTGACATCGGAAACTTCAATTTATCGATGTATCTATTTATATATATTCCGAGAACCAGATCAAAACTCCTGCTGACATCGACGGTCCTTATGCCTTCTTACGAGTACGGTCCATTACAGTAACAATTATTTTTTAAAATATTTTTTTAACATCGCATTGAAATCATCTAAAAATATTAACATTTATTTAAAATAAAAAATAATTTATTCTTCAAAACACTTTTAAAACAATAAAACAACCTATATCTTAATACCTGGAGCAGTCAGATCCATCCTTGTAAAAAGGACGGCATGGAAGGGTATCTTCGTCAGTGCGGCAAGAATATTCAGTTTCTCCGTTGAATGCGGTTTTTGTGGGGGCCGCTCCAATGAGTCATCAGCCGGCGACGAGGCGACTTTGTGATTGTAGCCATAACAAGAAAAGATCTTGTTTCTAAACTGACATAAATGGTTTGGCCAGGTCACAGCTCAGGAACTAGTTGATAGCGGGGTGTATTTTCCATGCCATGTAAATAAATATTTTCTATATGGCACCCTTAGTATCCAACGAACAAACATGTTAAAACATTGCTTGCTAAAAAATATTATTTTCAGTATTTTTTAATTGTCCATAAATTTGAAAAAATATTATTTTAATATATTTTCAAATAAAAAATAATTTAAAAAATAGCTATCGTCAAACTCTTAAACTAATCAAGAGAAAGCAAAATACCAAAAGAGAACCAGTGTCACGATGTATTTGACCTCTTCCTGTAGTTCTATTTTGATTTAATTATAAAATAATACTTCATAGGTTGTTTGATCTGCCAAATTTCCTTCCTTCCTTCCCTCCTATACACACACGCACGCACGCACGCATACATGTATGCACGTGCTTTCTCTATCCATTAAACCCCTGCTCCGATCACAACGCTCTCTTCAACCCTCATCAAAGTCCCCGTCTCTCTGAAAAATCTCATGTCTTTGTCTTCATAGAATTAACCATCTTCTTCTTATTAGTTTTGTTATCAGGATTAAATGGAGGTGATGAACGGAGTGCTCCTCAAGCCTTTCGGCGAAGAGAAATTTGGAATTAACGCAACAAAGTCAAACGGAGTTGTGGATAAAGAGATTATTCAAAGAAGATACGGAAACGAGAATCTCTCCAATCCAGTCCATTTCTATCCAAGTTCGGATTCAAATGTTAACCAAGATGATCCAGCTGGAGATACCTCCAAATCAGAAGACGGATTCTGCGAAATAGAGATGGAGGAGGAGAAACTCCAGGATTCGAAAACCGATATGCTAGATTCAGACGATACCGCTGAAAGAATCTCACCAACCGAAACTCACATGAAGAAAGGAGAGAATAACGATATTATAGCCGTTACACCCAAAATCAACGGCTATATACAAACAAACCAGCCTGATTTTCATCTCCCAAAGCCGGAGGCGCCTCCAGGTCTCTCATCTTCACCTCCATATCAATACGAAAACGGTGACGTTGTAGCCAGAAGCAAATCCTTGTCTGACAGTCTCGCGGCGGTCGACATGCCGTCTATCGGAAAATTCTTCAAGGACCGAAGCAGCAGCTTATCGGCAACGATTTCGAAAAGACTCTCCTCACTCAAATTCGACGACGGTGATGACGATTACATGAATCATAAGGCAAACTCAGTCGACTCAGGCGTGACAGAGTTCAACATATCGGGACTCAAAGTTGTAGTGATGGTCAAGAAAAACGACGGAGAGGAACAAATTAAAGGACGGGTCAGTTTCTTTTCAAGGTCAAATTGCAGAGATTGCACCGCAGTCCGCTCGTTTTTTAGAGAGAGAGGGTTAAAATTTGTTGAAATCAATATCGACGTGTATCGGCAGAGGGAGAAAGAATTGATTGAGAGAACCGGTAGCTCTCAAGTACCGCAGATATTTTTCAACGACAAATTATTTGGCGGTCTGGTGGCGTTGAATTCGTTGAGGAACAGTGGAGGTTTTGAGGAGAGGTTGAAGGAGATGCTAGGGAAGAAATGTTCAGGTGACGCGCCTGCATCGCCAGTGTATGGATTTGATGATCATGAGGAGGAGTCGACGGACGAAATGGTTGGGACTGTGAAGGTTTTGAGGCAGCGATTGCCAATTCAGGACCGTCTGATGAAGATGAAGATAGTTAAGAATTGTTTTGCTGGGAGAGAGATGGTCGAGGTGCTCATTCACCACTTCGATTGCGGCAGGAAGAAGGTACGTCCAAAAACGTTGTCGTTTAACACATCATAGTTTTTTCTAGTTTCGTGGCACTTCTAGATTTTAGTTTGACCTTTTCTTTTGATTAATCTTTGACTAGTTCCATATTCTGACTAATATATTTGTGGAGAGGACAGGAAATACTTGAAGATAATTGATTTTAGCCTAAAATTTTAAAATAGAAGAATGAAATGACCACAATAGACATACTGTTTTTTTTATGAAAGAGGGGAGAAGTGTACCGAGAGGTGGGTGGGTGGTGTTTACAATGTAGGAAAACAAAACATCAATGATGGCGAACACGCAGACGGCATGATTATGGAGGGAGGATTAACCACCTCGTCAGTTGTAAAGAAAATAAATGATTTAATAAATCACACACACTTAAACTAGCTATGAGTACTGGCAGCTTAGGGTTACCTGATACTGGTAAGCGATATGATTAAGGCAGAACATTTTCTGGTGATCGCTGATGTGTTCACGCAAATGCAATCATATAGTTTGCCTGTCGAAACCTGCTCATTTTTAAAAAAATCTCAAAATTTAGATCTGTCACTGCGCAAACAAAATTAGCACTCTTCCTCCTGTCAAATTTTCTAGTTCCTCACTCCTTTTCCTGACCGATAAGATTAGTAATGTTAATATTTTTTATTTTATTTTATTCATGGTGGTGTTCTGAAGGATATATATGTATCTTGATGTTTAGATATTTTTACAGCTAAAATCAAGATGAAATAGCAAGTGATTGGTCAACTAAATTTTACTCTGAATAGAATTAATTGAATTACTATGAAGTTGGACAATTGGATATATTTGCTATTTTATATTTTTACAAACTCTAAGAAGGGAAAAATGTGATATTTTTTATGTGAGCTAGCCGTGAAATATTTTTAATGTGTTGTCATGTCAGCTGAGCGAGGTCTTGACTACAGTGATCAAGAAGAGTTTCTTCCTTTTTACCATAGATTCAAGTCTTGTCGGATCACGTCTATCATCATCACTGTGGTGCTTCACATGCTCATTAAGCTTACATGATATTCAGAAGGCCCAAAAATTAATTGGGATTCCTGTTAAAAAAAAAGTGGACATACTATTAGCTAATTTGTAGAGTAGTTAAGAAAAAAGCTAAATGTTTAGAGAGCATAGACTAATTCATGCCTTCGCCTCTATTAAGTTTTTTGCATATGAAGTTATTGACCTGAATCACCTGATGGACCCATATTACTTTTAAGGATCTTTTAGGTTCGTGGACCAACCCAAAGTGTTGTAGATTGATTCCAATTTTTTTTTTTTGAAAAAAGCCATCAAAGGCTGCAACACTAGGGAGCTGTTTCAGAATTCCCACTCCCTTTGTTATCATGATACAGGCCATCCCAAACGTTGAATCCTCTCCGTCTCGCGAAAAGGCAACGGCGAAGTTGCTTTGATGATGTCGGGCGCATTTTTTGGCCATTACTTTTTTAGCCCCGAAATCCGCCTTTTCCCAACATTTGCAGTTTCTTGCTTTTCTTCTTCTTTTCATTTCAATTTTGTTTTATAATTAAAGTAAACAAACGTTTCATGTATCGGGGAAGTTATACGCTCTCTTTTCATGTTTTTTTATTTAAAGTGAATACTCTGCAAGAAATCTACATTTTGATAACTGATTCTTTTTTCTTTTTGATGATTTAACAAAATTTATCAATCCACCGGCCTTAATTCGTGTATTATGAGGTTGAAATAATGATATAGCAAGAATGAGAGAGATGATATTTTGTACCGAGAACCACGAAAAAAATTATTCGTGAAACCAAACTGATTGCACTATCTTGATCTATTACACTAGCCATTTATAATACTTGTAGCAACCAATTAAACTGTTTTGGAGGTTTTACCCACAATGAAATTAGTTATGTGTAATTACTAGGCACCCCACACAGATGATAGACATGTTCTATGAAAAACGTTTGCTATTCTTCAATTTCGTTGTTTTTCTATATAGTACACTGACCATTGAACGCTAAGAACAAGAAAGGATTTGGGAATGAAAATGAAAATGGCAATGAAAAGAAATTAGTTCGTATTTCTGGTTTCATGCTCAATTTCGTGTGAAGTACTTTGGATGATTACTGATGGTGCATAGTCAAATAAAAAGTGAAAGCAACTAGATGGACTTGGTTGTGCCCACCACTCTGAATTTACAAGCGAGTTTATATATGCTAATTGCTTTTCTTATGACAATACATGTAGGCTGTTGAGATTGGTAAGCAACTGGCCAGGAAGCACTTCATTCATCATGTTTTCGGGTAAGAAGTTATTCTCCTGTCTGAATGCAATATAATATGTATTGATCAGCATTATTTTTAACAGTTTGCTTTATTTTCAATATGCATATAGGGAAAATGATTTTGAAGATGGAAACCATTATTATCGTTTCCTTGAGCATGAACCATTTGTTCCAAAATGCTACAATTTCAGAGGGTCTACGAATGACAGTGAGCCTAAGCCTGCAGTTGTGGCTGGACAAACACTCCACAAGATAATGTCTGCAATACTCGAGTCATATGCCTCAGATGACAGGCGCCATGTTGATTATGCTGGCATCAGCAAAAGTGAGGAATTCAGAAGGTATGCTTTCTCTTTTCTCTCTAGTCTTACTTTTATGCCATATATCATTGTGCTTTCAATCTCACACCTCTGTTGGAAAGGCATTTACCACATTATTGCTGAAAACACGCTTTTATCAGTCTATCACCTCTCCACTTCCTGCAAAGGAGATCCAATTGTCATTCTTAAGTATCTAACAAAGCTAAATCACTGAGTTAATTTTCGGAAGAGCTCACACAGGGTGGCATGGGGTCTAGTCTCATCGTTAATGTAGTGAGGTTGATCGAATAGAATTTACCAGGGAAGTGTCTCCCGTGTGTAAAGCATCCAAGTAAAGGTCAGCCATGAAGAACATCGGAAAGATGGCAGGTTGAATAGAAGTGGTCAAATTGAATGGCAGAATGAAAGGGAAGTGGCTATTTTGGCACAATCGTTCACCGGGATTGGGAATATAGACGGTATATGAATAGGTGAAGAAAGTCAATACTATAGCTCGGGCTTATATAACTCTTTACTACATGAGGATTTAAATAACTATATCCTTGTGTAAAACTTCCTCAACCACCCATGTCCTGTTATAATCAGCATAAGAGGCATTATGCCGTTTTTAAAATGAAGAAACATTATATTTAAACTCATTAACAAGGTTCTGCTCTTAGTGTTAGGTTCTGCTACAATGGGCACTAAGACATACCCACGTGTTCTTGATTTGGCAGTTAACGTTACAATTCACTTTAGCTCATCCAAGTTCATTTCTCTCAATCTATGAATGCAGATATGTCAATTTGGTTCAAGATCTTCACAGGGTGGATCTCTTAAAGCTCTCACAAGATGAGAAACTGGCCTTCTTCTTGAACTTGCACAATGCTATGGTCATCCATGCTGTAATTAGAGTAGGATGTCCTGAAGGGCCAATCGATAGGAGATCCTTCTCTTCCAACTTTCAATACATTGTAGGAGGGTCTTCCTACTCTCTAAATACAATTACAAATGGAATTCTCAGAAGCAATAGAAGACCTCCCTATTCAGTAGTCAAGCCTTTTGGCACTGGAGACAAACGCTTAGAGGTAAGAAATTCTGCTAATGATGTTCATATCTGCAAAACATTGTTTATTTTTGGTGGTGGATATTTTAAAACTTTATTCCGTTGTGTCTTTGAAAGTGAACCTGATTTCTAGAAATGCATTAGTAACTTTCAATGTTGTGCACTAGTAACTCTAATTCTTGTTGAGTTTAACAGATCGAGAAAAGTGAATTGACCTTTTTAAGTTAACTTGAATATATTGAAACGAGACAGTGGCTAAGAACTTGAACTGTCTGCAATGAAATGGCAGGTTGCTCTTCCTAAAGTGAATCCATTAATTCATTTCGGACTCTGCAATGGTACAAGATCAAGCCCCACAGTGAGGTTTTTCACATCCCAAGGAATTGAAGCTGAGTTAAGATGTGCTGCAAGAGAATTCTTCCAAAGGAATGGAATGGAGGTGGACTTGGAAAAGAGGACAGTTCACCTTACACGGATTGTCAAGTGGTGAGCTACGGCGTGCCTACTTTATAACTGTGCTTTACATTTTCATTTAGGTCAAAACGTAGAAGTGTCCATTGCATGCTGTATGGTAATCATTTGCATTCGTTGCATCTCAAGTGAAAAATAATCACATATATGGTCCGTAAACTTTTGGCCCCGCAGGTTCAGTGGTGATTTTGGCCAAGAGAAAGAAATCCCAAGGTGCATTATCAACTACCTGGACGCAACTAAAGCAGGTCTGCTAACACATCTTTTGGGAGATGGAGGCCCTGTGAACATCGTGTACCAAGATTATGATTGGTCCATCAATTCCTAAATACCCCACAGCGCTGTTGTCCGGAGATTTTGGCAGGGAGGAACTGCTCTGGCCAGAGATATCTGTACATAATACCATTGCATTTGAAACCCATCACCCAGCTATGATCAGAGGTTTGAAATCAGAAGAATATAGGGAAATCATTGATTTATAAGAAGCACAAGCCACTGTTGGTGCTTGTGTTTATTTCTAAATGCGAACTTTCTTGATATATGCAGAAAAGGAAAGCAATGCTTGCGCAAACTTTTTGCCATCAGCTTTCATATTTTCTAGTTCGATTTTTTGGATTATTTTTCTTTCATGGTGATTGCATCAGGAAAGATTCATCACCCCTTCAGGCCTTCACTGCTGTGCAATAATCAAGGGGCCAAGGAAAATCAGCATTTCTGATCAAGTTCTGATCAGTGAATGCGATAATACCGTCCTTGAAACTAGTGATTCGAGTGACATTTGTACCACCATATACACTCATTTTCAAATGATATGGTAAAAGCTGTCTGCAAGTTGTGTGTATTTATTAGCTAAAATAATCGCCTCAATAACTTCTAAGATCTAATAAGAGCCTGTTTGGGAGTGTGATTGCGGTAGCTTTTGAAAGTGTTTATTATTTAGAAATGTATCAAAATGATGTTTTTTTTATTTTTTAAAAATTATTTTTGACATCAGCACATCAAAATGATCTAAATATATTATTATTTTTTTAATTTCAAGTAAAAATAAAATAAAATAAAATTCAATTTTTTTATAAGCACTTTCCGATCGCAATGCCAATCAACGCTTAATTTCTCCATGTTCCAAGTAAAAGGAAATGAAAGGATTAACAGAAAAGGCTAGCCAAAAGTACATAAGCCTGTATATGTTTCTTTTTTTATAGACAGCTTACAAGGAAGAAAAACTTTAACCACTTTCCTTGAATAGATCAAGCTGCTATACATGGTAAACTGAGCTATTCATGATATCTTCTGCTTTCATATTCATGTCTAATATCTTCAACATTTCTATTCAAGGAAAAACAAATCATTGCGAGCTTGCTGCCATTTCTGTGACAGCCAGCTCTTGATGTGGCATCGATTGTGTTAACACCCCCTCACAAACAAAGAGTGAGATCACCAACCATGAGCTTGTCCTTTATAAACTGAAATCAAGAGGATGTCAAGCTTTTGTAAGAATATCCGCAACTTGATCGAGGTAGAGATATATTGAATTTGGACATCTTTATTCATTACCTTCTCACAAAATATAAAATGAAAATTGATCCCAATATGTTTGGCGCAAGCAAGGTAAATTGGATTGGGCGCAAGGGCAATTATACTTTGATTATCACACCAAACTGTAGAAGGAGAAATAAGAGATATACAGAGGTCCCTAACATTCAAATCCGATGCAACTCAGCAACAACCATAGCGAAGGCTTGATATTCTGCCTTTATACTTGATCGAGAGACTACATTCTGTTTCTTTGCAGACCAAGAAACTAAACATTGACTTAGAAAAACACCATACCCTGTACTAGACACCGTAGATCAATAGAATCTCTTGTACAGACTCAAAAACCCTTTTGTAAATTACAAACATGATTCATTGTGCCTTTAATATAATGTAAAATACGTTTCGCAGCCTTTCAGGTCATGTTAGGGTACAATATTGAAGAGCCGCAATAATTTGCCTATGAGCCGCAATGATTTTTCTGCCTGAAAAGAAGAATGAAAGAAGAAGCGTTCATGAAGTCTTGAAAGAAGCTCTTTCCCAGAATTAGGAGTGGCAAGGACTCAAGGATTTTGTTACTGGTGTTCGGTATTTACCATGATTGATGCTTCTGTCTCTCTCGGGTGTAATTCAGTGTTAGTTTCCATCTTCTCGATTCTTTTGCTAGGCTGGGTTTATTGCAAAAACAAATTTAAGAATGGCATTACTTACCTTTTTCTCTGTTTCACCGGAGTTCCTGCGAACTTCAGTGTCTGCTTACCAGCCAGATGATATCTTTTCCTCTATTCTATCATGCTCGGAGTTTGTTTTGCCCGAGTTGTCGTTTTGGTGCTGTACTAATTATATATAATAGTTAATTATATATATGAATTTTTTTTTTAAAAAAATAAAATATAATTTTAATTTTTTATAATATGTATGAAGTGCAGTGAAGACATCAAATTTGGCTGTGAATTGCGGGAGATTAACGCAAGAGAAATGAATTTTTCTCTTGTGCCAGAAACGGCACACCCGGACTGATTTCGAGGTGTTTCGACCGGTACTTCTGGTATGAATTGATATTTAAAACGAGATAAAAACAATGATGTTTTATATTTTTTTTATGGTACAGAATGTTTTGGCCGTTTGGGTTGAAACGAAACGGTATTAATAACTCTGGTTTTGCCTCTAAGTTTGTTCAATCCAAGAACCAGAAAAGTCATTAGCTTAAGAACCACGGTTGCCAACTCATTCAACTCATAAATTTTGATCAAGATTCCTAGAATTTGGATTGCTGTCTCCTCAGGTGGTGGTATGTTACCAATGGCCTAGGCGTAAAATTTATGAGTTGAATGTATGAATAAATATGCCTATATTTTATGATGTTCTATGGTCATTTTAGCTACAGCAACCAGCTCAGACCTCGGACAGGAGGGACATGGATTTGCCAAGAGAAATTAACGGAGCCATCAGCTCCAGTGAAGTTTCAATCAGAGAAGAACAGAGAGGAAGCTAACAAAGGTTGAGAGCTAGAAAGAGCTGCAGCTCGGGCTCGGTCAGTGGAGTCAAGCTGATTCTTCGCTTCGTGCTTTGTGTTTTCAACTCTTTTATTCACTACACTTTCATAGGATCAAATGATGTGTTTATATGAGAATAATTATTTATGAATAAATATGTTTATATTTAAATAAAATATAATTGAAAGTAATTTGCTAAATTATTTCAGGTAATTAGGTTTTTGATACATTTAATAGAGTGTAAATCTTTAATGTGCAGGAACTAAATGATTATTTTTATTTTTATGATGAGCTAAAATAAAAATATCAAGAGATAAGAATATCAAATGGTAAAAATATCAAAGGGGTAGTATTCTAACAATCTATCTATAATAATGGTCCTCAGATTATATATCTTGTTTTATTCTTATTATGATATTTATTATCGAAGTAAAAATAAAATCACAATAGAGACAATAGGAGAGGTCTGAAAAAAATATGTTAATCTAGAAGATAATTTAAATATGTTTTCACTTAATTATTTATATATTCTAGATAATTTAACATAAATAATTTTTATATTGCTTTTAGTATTTCTTTTATTTATTTCTTTTAAATTTAATTTTGATATTAATGTATTAAAATAAAACTAAAAAAACATTTTTGTAAAGAATTCAGTTGAAACCCCACCTTCGTATTTGAACTTGATTACAGTTGAGAGCCTCTTTAATTAATGTCTATGATTTGGTTGCAATTTATCATAAGCTGGCAATGTGGTTTGTTGTCATTTAAGTGACTCGGAATACCGTGAAATTATTTTTTAAAATATGTTTTGTTTAAAAATAAATTAAAATAATATATTTTTTTATTTTTTTAAAATAATTTTTGATATCAACATATAAAAATAATTTAAAAACACTAAATTTTTTAATTAAAAATAAAATAATAATTTTAAAAGGTAATGCCAAACATTTTCTAAATAGCGTATAAGAGGAGGTCAATCCGAGGGGCAGAAACTGAACAACTGGACCAAGCTAACGGACAAAACTGTGGGGTTTGGGTTTTTCAGGTTGGTTGGTTGTTGTTGATAAAGTATTTATACAAGGAAACAAGCATCTCCATCTGATCAATACTAGAAAGACTTCATTTTTATTTTTTTTGTCGAGAGAAAACAAGGACCCTGGTAAATGGATTTGAAGCATGGACTACGTACATGCGAGCGAGATCAATGAACGGGGAAGAAGGGATTCGAAGGACCCATTCAACATGGTCGTGGGATCAACATCTTCGGCCTATATTTCCGGCAACATCGTCGGGACTGTCTGGCAAATCATGTATATACTTTTGTACGATCGACCAACGTCAATTAGTTATACCAGTTGCTCGACCATTCTCCATCCAAACAATTAAAAAAAGAAGAAAAAAAAAGAGGAGCGGAGAAAAAAAAGAAAAAGCTGTCGCTAGTTGCTCGCAGTTTCCTGTGCTGTATCAGGATTGCATTTCACCACCAAGAGAACCTTAACGTGAACTCAACTACTAATCGATCCTATTCCTACCTACCTTGATGATCCCAATTAATGCCGACACGTTTCATGCTAACTCCAACTTGATTACTGATGAACAAACAAAGCATCTCCATCGTCTTGCCTGCCTTCAACCTTTTTCCTGAGACTCTAACTGTAAGCAAAAGCTATACGGATGCTCCTTTCTCGTCTACTGATCAAGTTACTTTACCTAATACCTTTTTCACATGCATATATACACGCGCCCTCTCTCGAATTACCACAAGGTTTCATCATTTACACTTGAAGTGGATTTGTAATTGATAAACACGCTTCAAAATATTGCATATATAGATCTATATTGCGTTTGGGAGGGAGGGAGTTGGGCTCTCTTAGCTTAGCTGTATCATTCATTTGTTCTGAGTTTTTCGAATCTTATTGCATTTATTGCTGCTTCATCTTCATCAACTACCACGAAGAAACTAGCGACGTACTGTCTTATTCTTTCTCGTCTTCTCTCAGTTAACAAACTTCTCTGGCAGGGGAATGGGGTGGGTGTTTTCCGAGTTGGGTTTTGCATTTCCATGCTGATCTGCGAGGGAGGAGGAAGAGCTGAGGGAGTCCACACTGGATGTCCTCGCTCGAAGTTTCAACAGCTGCTTGAAAAAAAAGGGGTGTGAGTTTTGAGCAGCCCAAGAAATTTAACTGAAAAGGATAAGAATAGATGCAGTATTGTAACTTGCAGCGGTTCATTTTTAAGAAATATATTATTAGCAAGTACCAGAAATCATAGAGAAGAAAAGGGAAAGATTTACTATTTTCTAGTCTGCAAGTCCTGAGCTCAGTTCACGTGAAGGCTTCAGTACTGTGATGTCCGTGAATTCTTGCAAGCAGCTCAATGCAAAGAGATGGAGAAACGATGCCAAATCGTCAGTAGTCCCAGTGTCTTCCTTGATTGAATCCCAGACTCCACTTCAACAACGAGTCTTTCGTTGGCCTTAAATCCCCATCCAACGACCGGAGTTAGCGGGCGAGCTTCCATTACTGCCTGCACATGTTTCTGCTTCAAAAATTTATTTCTTAGCTGCCCAGCTGTTTTTATTCAGTCGACTGAAAATGACTAGAATCTTGGCGCGTCTTCTTTGATGGAGATGGGTCTTCCAGTTCTCTGGTCTTATGGCGGTATGCTGTGCTAATAGTCGATATTGAAGATTTGGTGTTTTGAAAGTGAAGGGGCTTTACTGAATTTTAATTAAAAGCGCCGAAAAAGGACTTGAATACAAGAACAAGGTAAGCACATCAAGGGTACCCTGCATTTATAGATTTTGATGTTGTTCAGCTCATTTTGGAAACCATGAACCACGATTTAATCAAAGTCCAATATTTCTTGTCAAGAGTCTCGATTAGGAGTTAAGACCATGATCACAAGATTCCGTTTTAATTACCAACCCTCCATTCTTTTCTAGAGTCAACTTTTTCGAAAAACATTCAATTCAAAGATTAAGATGGAACCTCTCGTTTCGAGGTATCCATATCTCCTCTCATTGTTATACTTGTGTGCTGTTTCACTTCTTTCCCCAGTTAGATCAGGCGATGCTGAGGCTCTTTTCACCCTCAAATCAGCCATTGATCCTTTAAACTCCCTCTCATGGCAACAAGGAATCGATGTGTGCAAATGGCAAGGTGTCAAAGAATGCAAGAATGGAAGGGTCACAAAGCTTGTCGTAGAGTACCAAAACCTGAGTGGTATTCTGGATGCCAAAATCCTAAATCAATTAGATCAACTTCGAGTTTTGAGCTTCAAAGGGAACTCACTTTCAGGCCAAATCCCAAGTCTTTCTGGCCTCGTCAATCTCAAGTCTCTCTTCCTTCAAAACAACAACTTCTCTGGTAATTTCCCAGATTCCATTACAGGCCTACACCGTTTGAAAGTCATAGTTTTAGCTCAAAACCAAATCTCTGGTCCAATCCCCGCGTCCCTCCTCAAACTCAGTCGTTTGTATGTTCTCTACATTGAAGATAATAAGTTCTCTGGGGCAATCCCTCCTTTGAACCAAACCAGTCTAAGATTCTTCAATGTGTCTAACAATCAACTCTCTGGTCAAATTCCTGCAACCTCGTCATTGATTAGGTTCAACACATCCTCATTCACTGGTAATTTCAATCTTTGTGGTGTACAAATTCAAAAGCCTTGCAAAAATCTAAACTTAGGACCGTCTCCAAGTCCAACTTCTCCAAATTCAAAACCATCCTCCAAACATAGCAAGATAATCAAGATTGTAGCAGGAAGTGTTGGCGGGTTTGTGTTTGTTATAATCTGTCTCCTTTTGGCGCGCTGTTTTTGTTTCAAGAATGGCCCCAGGAAAGATGGGCCATCGGTTGTAGAAGTGAGAAACAAAGGGGTGGCTGGTTCTGAAAGAGGAGAAGCATCGGGCGGCGGCGGCAGTGGCAGTGGCAGGGCTAGTAATAGTGGTAGGAGACAGGGGGGGCTTGCATGGGAGGGTGAGGGGTTAGGGAGTTTGGTGTTCTTGGGTGCAGGGGATCAGCAGATGTGCTACAGCCTAGAGGATTTATTGAAGGCGTCAGCTGAGACTTTGGGGAGGGGTACTGTAGGGAGCACATACAAAGCTGTGTTGGAGTCTGGGTTCATCGTGACCGTTAAAAGGTTAAGAGATTCAAGATATCCTAGGCTCGAGGAGTTCGGGAGACACATGGAGCTGATTGGTAGGCTAAGGCATCCCAGCCTGGTCCCACTCAGGGCTTATTTTCAGGCCAGGGAGGAAAGGCTACTTGTATATGATTATTTCCCCAACGGCAGTCTCTTTTCCCTCCTCCACGGTATGTCGGTGAAATCATTTGATTCTCATTTCCTCTTTGTTTTTTTTTGTTTTTTGTTTTTTGTTTCTGGGCATCTAATCTTCATGGTAAACCCTAATGTTAATTTTGACGGTCCAATCTATGGAACAGTAAACAATTTAAACCCAAGTTTTAGGATTCTAGGCAGACAGAGAACCATGCCGGGTGAATCATCCAACCGAACCTAGTGATACACCCAATGACAGTTTACAGTACTTTGGTTTTAGGGTTAATCTGGACCGGTTTTCATTAGCCATTAAAACCCTCCACATGCCTTGCCCATATATTAGATTCAGATGAGAATAAGGTAACACAAATGCCAAGAGACCTTGCTCCCTTCCATCCATTAAAACCAAGGCACGTGCCCTTTCCAAATTAAGACACTGACACGTTGGATAGGAGGAGAGTTCTGATGTTCCTAGGGCAGTAAGAAACCCTGTAGGAGGTCGGGGGAGGAAAGAAGTCAACGACATTAATGGACTGGCACTCGTGGCTAATCTGAAATCTCAGCCGTTGGATCTAAGTACTACTAGGGACTCCCTGTCCCGGGAAAATGAGGTGGTAGAGCTCAGGGCCATCCATAATTAGAGATTGGACAAAAAAAGTGGAGACAACACGATTAAAGAAAGAAAGAAAAAACACTTTTCTAGGACTCCCAGTGCAAACTTTTTGGAGATGGTCATGATTGGCTTTGAAGTGAACATGCCCGGAGACAGATTGAATAAATAAATAAATGAATAAATCATATAGAGACATTGCACCTATGTTTTTTTAATTTAATTTTATATATCATTTGGTGATCTCCTCCTAGAGATTGAGATAGACAAGGACAATCTTTTTTTCTTCTTCAAAAATAACAACTCAATCTTGAAAAAGCGCATGCCTTTAATCGACAACTAGTAAACAGATAGCGTGTCTAGTCCGATCCCCCGCATGTTAGACCTGTCCCGCTCACACGTGCCGTTGACGTCGGTTTCCATCATTCTCTGCCTTGCACGTGTATGATTACTTTCATGAAATGGTCTTGTATCTTGCTCAAGAGCCTAAAAAGGAATGGAGGGAGTATGAATTCTCTGGCTGAGGGTTAGTGACTTACTGTTTTAAAAATATCAAATAAAAAATTGATTTTTTTATTCTTCATTTTAAATTAAAAAAAAATAATATTTTTACATCGTTGGATTGTGCTAATATCAAAAATAATTTTTTAAAAATAAAAAAAAAAATTATTTTAATATAATTCTGAACCAAAAATAATTTTAAAAGTATTCTCAACCATACTCTCAGACAGTAAATTAATTACCTTATCGTTAAACATCATCTTAACGAGCATCGAGCAGAGCTCTAGATTAGTTACTATAACATCTTATCTTGTGCTGGGATTGTTTTTTTAAAGATTGGAGCTCAAATAATTTTTGATTGAAGTTGTGTTTGTTATTATCTCATCACGTAACATGTTTGCTTCCTCACTAACCCAGTAATTTTTGACTCGCCAACTTGGAATTCACATTTGTTCTTGGAAAGTTGACGTTACCAGTGCAGACTGCATTTGAGGCTAGAAGATTAGGCACAGCAAAATATTCAAAGTTTTTTTTTTTAGAGTATATTTTGGAGTGGAGGCAACTGCGATTCCGATTCCAACTCAACTTGGAAGATTCATCAATGGCTTCTTTTGGCGCCATACAATACAGTTCTGCGAGCGTGTATAGCCTTAGAATTTTCTTTCCTGTTAGGGTGGATCCATTGAGTTTGATCTCGGTTCATAGAAATGCAAAGTTATCATCTGCTTTTATTGTCGTATTAAGAAATTTCTGTGGTATATATATATATTGCACTGACAGTTTCTGAATTCTTGTACAGGAACTAGAACTTCAGGCGATGGAAAGCCTCTTCACTGGACTTCGTGCCTCAAAATAGCAGAGGACTTGGCAACTGGACTGCTTTATATCCACCAGAACCCTGGGTCAACCCATGGGAATTTGAAATCCTCGAATGTCCTTTTCGGCCCTGAATTTGAGTCCTGCCTTTCTGACTATGGTCTGACCGCGCTCCGAAATCCAGACTCGCTGGAGGAACACAACGCCACCTCTCTCTTCTACAGAGCCCCTGAAATCCGGAACGTACGAAAACCACCCACCCAACCAGCTGATGTCTACAGCTTCGGCGTCCTCCTGTTGGAACTTCTGACTGGAAAGACCCCTTTCCGGGACCTTGTTCAGGAGCATGGTCCAGATATTCCCAGGTGGGTGCGATCAGTACGCGAGGAGGAGACCGAGTCCGGAGATGACCCTGCCTCCGGTAATGAGACGGCGGAGGAGAAAGTTCAGGTTCTTGTAAGCATTGCAATGGCCTGTGTCTCACTCGCACCACAGAACCGGCCGTCAATGAGGGATGTTTTGAGGATGATCCGAGACGCAAGGGCAGAGGCTCAAGTTTCATCTAATAGCAGTGACCATTCACCTAGAAGATGGTCGGATACAGTCCAGAGCTTGCCCAGAGAAGAACTTCTGAACATTTGAGTGGTTAGTAAACTTGGCGGCTTTAATTCGGAAAACTATGTTTTCCGATTCCCAACTATACAATGATTCTTCAACAAGCATCTGTAGAGTCCAATCAATCATGTAAAGTTTCCCACTTTCAGTCATATTTCTTCTGGCTTAGTTAGTTTGCAACCATAGTAGTTTTGAGTTACACATATTTCGCAATTTAAGATATGTCGAGGGGATTGCTGCTCGCAGGGCACTGCTTGTCATGTTCAGCTGAGCAGATTTCATTGTTGTTTTCTGGGTGTTCTTCCCGTGGTCATAAAAGAAGAACATATCTTCTTCTTTTTTTGGTGATTGCGAGTAGATTACTTGAATAATATTGGTACATGGAATGGAATCACAATTACATTTGTGTTTCTCATTACATTGCATTACTTCCTCTTAAACATGCCGTTGGCACATTCAAACTTCAAGAGATTTCAATATAAAGAGGATAACATGGTTCATTGCAATCTGTCTGTCTGTCTGTCTATATATATATATATGTGTGTGTGCGCATGGAAAGGGTAAATCGAAGGATCCTGCTGTGGAGAGAAGAAACGTAATCCAAAACGCTAATCTCCCTCGCTGTCTCTCATGACATAGTATATACTATTCACAACAATAGTGCCATCCTTAATTACTTGATTTTTTTAATTTGTTTACGAGTTTGATTCTCATTATTATTTTAATTGCTATTTATTTATTTTTGAATTATTTCATCCGTTCATTTTATCTTGTTTGTTAAATTCGATCATAATTTTTTTATTGCTATTTTAACTGTTTTTTTAATGGATTTGTTTTTCTTACAATTCATCCCTAAATATTTAATTTCCTTCATTTTTATATCGAGTGTAGCTATAATTTTCATTTTTATTATTATTTTGCTAATAAAGTTTTTAATGATCATACCATTCAAAATTAATTTGGACGACATTTAAGCCTTTTGAATGATTTTGGGTATCCAATTAAATTAGTATTGGACAGTTTGAAAACCAAATAGACTTAAATATATATATTTTTATTATCAGTAAACAATAACTTGGGTACTTTGGACTTATAAGAAGAGGTTGCTTCGTTAAATGGCTTTGACAGACAGATCTTTTATGGGATTAACGATGGGCTTATCGATGGATCTACGTTGATGCTTATATTATAATGGACCTTGACATTGTTGTGATTAAATAAATGTTTATTTTTATTTTAGAAATCAATGAATTATTGTTAATGTCTTGCAATTGTAAGTTTAAATTTCATATAAATTTATGGAACATATATGTTCATCCATAAGAATACAAGATAAATATTTATTAGTTTTTTAAATTTAGAGGTATTTAATTGATAATTCTCTAATGATAAAAATACTCAAATATAAAATAAAACTACATACTCTCGAAAAGAAAGAAAACGAGGAAAGCTACATGCATTGAATTAGAATTGCAGTAAAATTGCCAGACGATTGACTTTGAAATAAAAATAAAAACTAGAATTTACTTTCCGGAAAAAGAAAAAGAAAAAAACAAAGGGCCGCGACACTATTAATATAACGGTACGGATCAAATTGAGTTATTTTTCTCTGTTTTAAAAAATATTTTTCATGTCAGCAAGATAAAAAATATAAATATAAATAAATTTTTACAGAATAACAATTAAAAAAAATTATTTCAATTTGTAAACATGCTACACAGAAACTTGAGAGAATTGTGGGCGTGAGAGAGAGAATCAGTTAACCAGTAAGAAACAGCCAATCTTCCACATATGATATCATTACCGAGAAGAGCTCCAACTACATCTCTATCACATCTTCCTCCTCTTAAAAAAACAAAACATATATCTGAATATTATATATTATTCGTTAGCAGCTTATAATGGAAGAAGCCAGAAAAAAAGAACGATGTTCTTTTTTTCCACCTGCTTCTCCTCCTCCTTCCTGAAAGAGTACGGCGAGAGAGAGAGAGAGAGAGAGAGAGAGGAGCTTGCTTCTTCCACGACTCAATAGTGTGCTGCTATATATATATATATATTGTATATTCTCTATATCCGTTTGCCTGGTCGGTGCCGAGCAGGGGGCGGGGGATCTTTAATTTCCTGGTGTCTCAGCTCAGCTTCTATATTTACAATGGAGGAGTTGTCCGTACAGGTACTGATGCAACTTCTCATAGTTCCCTGATTCTTTAATTCTGATGCAGTAATTCATTTTCATACGCATTCTAGCTCAACAAATTCACTCCCACTAACTATCCTCTCTTGTCATGGGCAAAGCTGATTAGCCCTGTGTTACCATATGATCGTGTTCACGATTAATCGTCCGCGGCTTCCCTCCGACCAAGACATCATATCTTTTTTTCTTTTCTTTCCTGTCTGTTTGCAATGGCTCTCTGTTTTGTAGATTGTATTTATCTTAATTTAATACATTGATATTATCGTCTTTTGTCAAATCCTTTGCAATTCTGACAATTAACATGCCAACTAACATAATTATGGCCATGGTCAGTGGGGTTGCACACACTATACAGAATAGTTGTTGGAAAAGCTTGATTGATCGATTGTTTTTGTCCCTGTTCTTTTTTTCATTTTTTTTCTTATAAAATCAAATAATTTTGTTGGCAAGGTTGATTTCCTGACCCTATACATGAATAGGGAAAAAAAAGTTCCTGGTTCAAGAAGATACATGGGATGGGAACTGGGGGATGGTCCATAAAGACCGAATCTTTCGAGTAGGGCCTTTGACACTAACACCAAAAATAGGGCAACAAACCAGCCATGAGCTCAGAAAAAGTTTACCAGGTATACGGGTTCGAGATCTCCAGCCAGATAAGTGTTCCGGCGGGGGTGTTGGCATTTTCTACAGCTGAATGCTAGCTGTATCAGTGTGACTCTGTTTTGGGAGCTTTTTAAATATTATTTATATTAATGCAGTTTGGAATCTAGTGAGTGAGAAACATACCAGCAGGGGCAGGGGAATCTTTTTTCTTTGTGGAGACATAAAGCAGAAATCCCGTGAAACACAAAACAAAAACAAATATTAGACAGCTTTTGGTCATGCCATCACTGTCACGTGTGGTAGTGGTCGTCTGGCTGACCCATCTCTTGCCCATCCCACCAACGGCTATTATGGCTTCTACCTCACCATCCTCTTTCTTGATTCATTCTCTTTTTTTTCTGAAAAGTTTTTAACCGGAAAATCACTTTTAATTTTGTCAGCTTTTCGGGTAGTATTATTCACGAGGAAGACGAGTATCTCTCTGTTTGCTTATTTGCTCATTTCCCTGGCTGTTTTGATTCAGATGGTTAATTCTCGTTTCGGATGAGTGATTTAAATTATCCAGCTTCTTCAGCATAAAATCTTCCGAGCCAGACTGCTTTGCATGCATGTGTACTTGGCAATTGCCTCCTCAGAATGCTGTCTTAATTATGATGAAGTAAATAGGAGTCAAGTTTCAACTAACATAAAATATTTTCTGAAAATGGGAAAGAAAAGAGTAGACAGAAGCAAATGGGATATTGCTTCTATACTTGAATTCAATCTTTGGTGACCCGGATTTCTCATATTTCATGGAAGCTGGTCCTAGAAGAAGTAGGTGGCTAGCTAGGTGCACACTTCTCATAACTAATTGAAATATTGACCGGAAAGCTTACGATACCTTGCTGGATCAGGCCTCTAATGTCTTTTTTTTTTTAACTCTTTGACTTGTTAACTTCTCCTCTTCGAGATGTTAGATCCTGATTTTCTGGGGTTGCAACATGCTAGGTACTGCTATATGAAAATTGCATTGGTTTGAGGTTGTTTTTTTTCCCTTTCTCAAGCACGACACCTTCTTCTCAAAAGGGACATTTTCAATTCTGTTCTCAGTTTGCTAAGGTTTCAGCCCATCCACCAATTAACCCTGTACTATTAGAATCTCAGGTTTTGTTGAACCGGGCTAGTTTCATTACCTTGTTTTATATGGATCAATAATAAACCCATCCTGTTTCAAATTACTTTAGGCATTGGTAATATTTTTCCTGTTTTCCACGCACCAAGGCCCAGAGTTTATGCATATGGATATTCATTTTAACCGAAATCCTTCCTTTTTGACTGATATTCTGACCTTAATATGGGATTATGTTGGGTAAAACACTACTCCTAAACTATTTTTATACACTTGCACAGACACTCAGACTGTCACATTTGACGTTTCTCTATTATGTGATAGATTTATCATTCTCATTGTTAGTTCTTTTAATCCTTTTCTTTTTTAAAATATAGTAATAACTTGATCGAACATTTTCACTTGTAATTACTTTGATTTCAAAGTTCTGAAAAGAATCCACACAACTCCATTTTGTAGCTAACCTCTTCTTCTTTTCTTTTATAAGAACAGCAGTAATACCATGTCCATAGTGTGCTGGCTATTGCTTTCCTCTCTGTTTTTCTTTTCTTCTTCTTGTGATGGTTCAGTGTTGTACATTACTATTGGCAGAGCAATATACCAGCATATCAATGAATACAAAGCCTCCTAGACAAGGACTTCAAGTTTTTCATATCAGCATTGCTATTCTATGGTAAAATCATGCCAGTAAATTGTTCCAAGATTTTGCTATATTTGAATAAGTTACGTATGAAGTTTGTGCGGTTTAAGGAATTATGGAGTTTTTGGTGTATAGAATCCCGGATGTGGACTCCATGAAATGATAGAAACAATACAGATTAGGCAAAACATGTGAATGCTCCTAGGAGAACGTGTTCTCTTTCTCCGACACAGATTAGGCAAAACATGTGATTAGACTTGATATGCGATTTCAAAGATAATTTGATCGGTCAACAGCATAGAAGAATGAACTTACTAGTAATTTGCATGTTATTTATCATAAAGTTTGATTGGTATTTGAGTAATGAAGAGATTCTGATGCCAGCAGTCTGATACTACAACTATGGATAAAGCTGCTGCTGTTGTGTTGGACATCGCCAGTCTTGCACAACCATTGGATAGGAGCTCCGGGAGTCCAAAAATGACAGTGAGCAGCACGCCCAAATATAATATTTTATATCTGTGGTTTCCCATGCAAAAACACCAAATTATTTACTTAATTTTTTTCTTGATTTGCATTTAGAGAGCACTATCTCGGAAATGGTCTTACCGAGCAGAACGATGGGCTGGTACTGAAGACGAAGACGTTGACGAACCAGCAAAGAAACTTCCAATAAAAGGTACGCGGATGTGATTTCCAAGGCAACTTGTTTTTTTTTTATGCCCTCTGGTAGATTCAGTTTAAACAATTATAAAGCTAAGACATTTTTTATAAATTAATGCGTGGCCATCATTTCAGTAGTGCACTATAAGATACGCAAATTAATGCAACCAAGGCTTCAGTAAATCAAGTAGCTTTAATCAATTCATAATCTACTGATCACGTGGAAGATACAACTTGTTCCTGTGAATTATTTAGACTTGAAAAGCTACACCAATCAATCATTCTCCACTTCCACGACAGCTCTAGTAATGAGCTAGTTATGCTGCACACTCTTATATGGATCTGGGGGTATGAACTTGGGATTAATTTTGATCTTAGTTGAGAATCTAACCTAAAAAAACACCAATTATTCTATTTAGCCCTGTTGTGTTTCTTCTCAAATATATGTTAAGGCGCTAGCATATGAGTCATGTTTCCTGCATATTTTGTGGCAGGGAGCTCTCAACTGGAGCCATTGAAGCAGCCTCTAGTTATCAACAAAGCACTCGGTCCCTCCCTGACGGCCCCCAGTGGCCCTAATCTCTCAGACCCAGTTGATGGATGGAGTAAGAGGTTTAACCGGTTAATGACATTCAACCCACGAAAGATCCTTTTCATGTTTGCAACCATGTGGGTATCCCGTGATTAAATTTCCAGTTTCTCACAATTTGGATTTATCATCATAAAAAAGTGTGTTCGGCTATTTCCCCTGCTCTCATTTACGTGTCGATGGTTAAGAAATCATAAAAACTTAAACTATTAGCGATATACATTATTTATATTATTTTCTAATACATATTTCTTCAAGTAAAAACTCTTTAAATTTAAAACCTGCATAAACTCACTATTTTATGCTTGATTTTTAGTAAATAGAATGAAAGTAGTGAGATTCAAACTCGTGACCGCTAAGTTAATACGGTTCTGATATCATGTTAAGAAATCATCGTATCTAAAAGCTTAAAGAAAGCTCAAAATATAATTTATATTATTTTTTAACACAACAATTATCATCAAGCGGGTAAGCAATAGGAATTACTGGAGATCTATATTGGACTCGAAACTGAAACACATGCATGCATCGATCTTGAATATTCTCATACGTTTTCCCTGTGTGTGATTATTGACACTCTTAATTGTTGCTTCAGGTCCAGCGTGGGCACGCTGATACTCATATATTTTACCCTAGCCATTAATAAAAGCATTTAATGCTCGGACTGCTGGTAAGGAGGATCGTCCGTCATGAGAAGCCAAGGAGACAGACATGGTCCACGTGGATAAACTGTATCCTCCTCTTAATTTCGGTCTGCTGTTTCAGTGATGGCAGTAGGGCTGGCCTGCTTCTTCCAGCTAGCTAGACTCGACGGTAAAACGCGACTCTCTACCTGATGATCATGGTTAAAGATAAAATTTACGAGCAGTACGTCGTCGATGATCCAGACTAAATTTAGTCCCTTTTTAACTAGTTCCAGGCTACACATGTTTGCAAGGTATTTGCTGCAGATTAGATTCTCAGAGGTTGAATAATGAGATATTTGAGAAGCTTTCTTTCTCTTCTTTTTTATTAGCAAGGTTTGTAGATAAAAATCTTTTTTCTCGATTCATAGAGCATCTCTTTTCTTTTTTCATGGAAAAGCTTGAATCTCTCAGTATCGCTTATATATTCTACTACATGGTTGCCATGGCTGCCAGGACCAGTTTGATGCATACGTACCGTGAGATTGTGTAAACCTTGAATCACACAGCGGATTTCAGTTCCCTCAATCTCGAAGTTTCCCATAGCTGTAACCGATAACCCTGGATGCTTGATTATCAAGAGATTAACAGGGAAATGACATGAAATTACGGTCCATTTCAAGACGACAACTTCTCACATGAATGCTTGCACTCGAGTCTTGGCGGAAGAAATGGCTAGAACAGCCATTGATTTGTGCAGCTTTCAAGCGAGGAAACTCCCTTTTGTGCTGGGTTAACAAGCCAGTCTGCATCCTGTGTTTTTGTTTTGACAGATTAAGCACCCCGGGATGCAGTTCAATAAGCCGAAACGTGAGGTACAGATTTACTTGCAGATTCAAATTCTGCGAAAAAAAAGAGAGTTCCTTGACAAGATTGATGGCATTCACTTTACAAGCCCCTCAAAGACTGTAATACTTTGAATAGAAGTCTTGTAGCTAGATGAAGGGTGTGTCTGTTTTATGCGGTTTAATCCGCTTTTTAATTTTGTTTTTTACTTGAAAAATATTGAAATAATATTTTTTTTAAAAAATAAATATTTTTAATATGATATTGTAAAAAAATATTATTTTAATATATTTTTCAATTGAAAACAAAAATATCTTACAAGTCAAACACACAAAAGATGACATCCTTGGATTTTTTTATTTAAATTTGTTTCTATTATTTTCTTAGAGATAATTATATATATAAAAAACATCCTAAGTGAACTACAATGGAAGAATAAAAACAGTTTCATGAAATAGATTTTTAGTTGCGGTTCATAATTGAAATTAAAATATTTGGTTAAAAATATGATTGAGTTTGATGTTTAATAAAAAACAATTTCGTGTATTTGGTTACCATGTTTTTCATATTGATGTCAACTTTTGAAATTATTTTAAAGGACATACACAATATTTTTTAAATATTGTAGATTTAATAATCATAATAATAAAATATAATTAATAATTCAAATAAATTATACACTCTTTTTTATTCTCCCATCAAATTACTTGCAATTCCATCACGAACTAAATCCATACGTGAAGGCCTCTGCAATCCCTTACTATTTGTTCTAAGAACAACATATGAAAAAAAAATATTATTAGGAACAACATCTGCGATCATACTAATTTTAAAGATCTATATCTATATGTTGTAGAGATATAATTTCAAGACTAAATCCAATTGCAAGTTCCTGACCATAATTGATTGAAAGTTAATAGGGTTCTAGAGTGAAACGAAATCAAACGCCTTTTGCTTTCATCAGGTTGATCTCTATCTACATATATTTTTTTTTAAAAAAAATGATTATATATATTTTTAAAAATAAAAAATTAGTTTGGGTTTGACCCAACAAAATGGGCTGACCCAACTTACTTAGGTCCAAAGACCCAACTCTGCTGGAATTGGGCTGGGCCGAGAGTAGGTCCAGCCTAGGAGTTTATGCTAAAATAAAAATAGTGCGTTGCATTGTTCAAGTCTTGCGTGAATAGTGTATCGAATTATTATGTTATGTGAAAAATAACATGTGAACAACAACATGACCAACGATGATGAGAGGCTCACTTGCTAATATCAATGGGTAGAGGAGGTCAAGGTGGTTCTTTTCTGTGGTAGTGAAGTCAGAAATGGTGTCCTGTGGTGGGGGAAGAGGCGTTGAAAGGTTGCAGCTATTGCTGCTGCCGCTGATGGAGGTCAAGATAGAGCTTATGGCATGGAGGAGAAGCTGTCGGTGGTGAGAGGGATGATGATGCTCTCCAAAAGTTGTGGGTGACTGTGGAGAGAGATGGTGTTGACAGTGACTGTAGAGAGAGAGAGACCGTCAATTCACAGGTGGGGGAGTGAGAGAAGAGGCTTGGTTGGACAGGAAAATCCCATGTAGTCGTCTGATATCCTACTAATCCCATTTTAATGGCACAAAGAGCACTCTAATTCCATGCAGTCGATGCCCTGTAGTGTTTGTTGCGACTGAAGTTGAAAAACATCTCACATATGCTTTTAGTTAACTACGGTTTGACTGCAATTTTAAGTAGGATCTATACTTACAAAGATGTGGTTCCTTCCTTTACCAAATACTTTAGCTTTGTGGTAAGCTTGACCGTAAAAGTCACGGCATAGCTAAACACTCAACAAACATTGTATGTATTTTTTTATTTTTTCTATCTTAATAACAATTTTATATGTTATATTAATTTTATTGTCTTTGCACCCTGCAACTAAGGTTTCGTTTTCAGTGAACCGTACAACACAAACAAACGGACACGGGCAGTACACTGTGATGATGGAGTAATTGAAAAACATCTTTCATTTTAATATTTTTGTTTTCCAAACCGATTATTAATCAATGATATATTTTAATCTTCACCCTCTCATTCAACGCCTAACACTTTTTAAATGTGTTTCTTTTAAGTATTGTTTTATTTATAAATATATTAAATATATTTTTTAATTTTTTTAAACATGAACACATCAAATAATTTTAAAATATAAAAAAATAAATTTAAATAAAAAAATAAAATTTGGTCAATCTTCATCTCAACCAAAACAATTTATAGGCTGTCTTAGCTTCGCATAAAATAGTTTTTCTAAAATATGTTATAGTAAATTTTCTAATTAATTTATTTACTCGAACACTATAATGACATCTCACCACTATTTTTATTTTTTTTTATAATCGCCACCTTTTTATTATCTACTCATCCATCACCATCTCTTATTTCTTCACCATCATTTTCTATATTATTATCACTGTATCATTATCATTTTCTTTCAATAATCTTAATTTTTATAATGTCGGTGTCCAGCCTAACTTGCGTGCAATTCAGTTAATCAATGAACGACCAGGCTATAGCAATTTTGAGACCAGTGAATTTTAAAAAAATAAACGTAAAATAGGACCACCCTCGTGATTGGAAAATATATAAATGGAAAAACAGTTTATATAAAAAAATTGTAAACTTCACACCAAACAAACCGGCCCCTGTATTCAATTAATATCACTATACGTTTATTATTTCTTAATATAGATAAATAAACATTATAAATTTAAGCCCTTATGGGTTGCTACAATGCTGACATCGTGAGTATGCAGCCAATGCCAGCTGAACTGTTAGATTCCAATTTGATGGCTTCTTTCAATGTTCTATCCAAGTACAATGATTTATCTGACATGGTAATCTGAATGGTTTCTGGTTTCTGAACTCATCTACAATAATTAACTCACTGATCATTCCCAATGCAATGAACTGTCATAGCAATTTTTTTAAATTTGGTGATCTTTCGCTGTTTTATCTCCCCGACAAGGAAAAGATCCCGAGTTAGTCAGACATCAAATGGAGTGGTTAATTATTAGAGTAATTTATTAGAAATCTAAGCATATTCAACACAGTAGTATGAACGAGCACCACGACCAAATCAAACTGGTGGAGACACTGTCGATGAAAATCGGCAAAAGGCAACTGGAAGGGAAAAAAACACTGTTCGGGAACATGTACTTTCATTATTTTGTTCTATCAATATTACTTGGATCTGTCGTTTTCAGATTAGATTTCCTCCCACATACTTGATCAACATTTTGTTCAAATCAAACTTGATTATCATTTCCATAGACTGTACTGCAGATAGAATTACTGATGTTGAGAGGAGATAATTACTTTTATAGTCATATATAACTGCATCATTAATTAATTATTCAGGCAGACATAGGAGGAGCCACAAAAGCTAACGAAGGAAAATGGAACCGCAAGAATCCAAAAGCTTTGTTGCTAGAATCATGAAAGGTCTATAAGAAATAAAATATACAAAACAAATTTATTTTTATTTTATTTTTCGAAAAAAAAACGAAAGGTGGAGAGACCACAATAATTGGCATCAAATGCTTATGGGGATTCCCACTGTTGCTGAATTCCAAGATATGGACACTGTTCCTGAATTCCAAGAACTGTACCCATCATCATCCCTTGTTGTTGTTGTTGTTACATGCGATGGCACATTAATTTATCTTCCGTTTTTCTTTTCACAGAAACACCTGTAATACACTTTTTTAAAATAATAAAATAAAAAAAGTAGTATACGTATGTGTTCGTGTTGTTGCTGGAGTGGAAGGGGGTGAGGAGAGAGAGAGGCAGTGAGGGAGGGAGAGAGAAAAAGAAGAAGGCAATAAAATAGAAGAGAGAGCAGGGAACCAATCAGAGCTTCGTCGGAAAAATAGCCTAAAAAAGGTAAACCATTCAATCACCCACCCACCTATCTTTCGTTTTCTTTTTAATTATTATTATTATTTATTTATTTATTTCTCATTCTTATTACCACATTCCCTCCCTCTTCTCTTGAGTCCTTTCTTTCACTTATTTTGTACACTAGTTGTTGTTTTTCTCTTTGGAACCATACTTAGTTGGGACCTTTTGTCTGTTAGGGTTCCCTTTGAGAGATTCTTCTTTACTCCCGGGCTCAATTTTCAGTTTCGTTTGGTTCTTGAACTGAAAACGTTAGCTGAAGCAGCTGCTTTCTTACAGTGGATTGCGATTCGGGGGTGTTTTGATTCGATC